>JAPQRP010000010.1:2690136-2740742 GCA_037367295.1 Apogon hyalosoma | reverse complement strand
ATCATCAAGCTCTGCAGAAGCCTGATAACAACCGTCAGGTGTGCTGGAAGCAGGAAACATCTAAAACATGCAGGATACCGGCCCTCGAGGACCAGGATTGGTGACTCCTGGTTTAAGGCCTTTTCTCACCTGAAAGTCTGAACCAAGTTTTGCATTTTTGTTCCATTGTATACACTTGATTCAGATAGTTTTGGTGTCTTGTTTAAGTTTGTGAACACACTAAATGGCTACAATGTGCTCATCATCTGTGTGGGTTACATTATCCTTTACTTGACATCGCCTGGGTTGTAAGTCAGAGCTGACAATTCACCAATATCTGGTTGACAAAGGAAAAATCAATGAACAAACCAATTTTGTTGCAACTGTACATACTTTGTAATATACCACTGCTGGAGTTTCTTTATGGTCAGGTGGCTTTGATATTTTGTAATATTCTCGGTTTCTTACCCCCACTGAAAATATCTTCAAAGTTTGTTTCATATAAATTTTTATTGGACTCCATTTCTATTTAACTTCTGTCTCCCTTGTTACAGTTTCTACATGCTTGAAGTATTTGTTTGTTTTTGTCACAAGAGTAGATGTGCTCAGAAGAAATGGAAAAACCTGTATACATAATTGATCAGGAGACTGATGAATCTTCCCAGATAATCTGATAAAGTGATAACATGTCAGGTCCAACATGTAGATTGATGAAGAGGCTGAATTATTGCTCCATCTCATCTGTGAAAAAAGACTTTTTAGATGGAAAACACAAGGCACTCTCTTCTTTATTTTAGTCACGTGTAACACAGCTTACAACGCCGCCTGCTGGTGATGCAGTGTAGCCTTGAACATTTGCTCCAAATCAGTTTATGGAAACAGAGATAATTAGTGTTTTCTTCTGTGGGGATTTTCAAAATGTTAGGCTTCATATTGGTTTGACATTTTATTGAAACACAGCTCTCATCTCCTTACACAGTGTGTTGCAGTGTCCATTTGTACTTTATGTTATCCAGCAGGGTGGTACAAAATTCAATTCAATTCTTGAATTTGAATTGAAGTTGCGAACAGGACACAAAATTGCAATTCAAATTGCAGGAAGTACAATTGAAATTCCATGAAATTCAAAGTTGTTCATGATATATAATTTAAGTGTATTTAACAATGAAGCTTTACAGTAAATATTACATGTGAGTACAACATGAATTTCATACAGATATTATTATATGGACTTTATGTTCACAGTACTTTATTATCATAAACAGGCCTTTTTTTTCTTTTTTCTTTTTTTTAACCACAAATTACTATTAAAAACATACTCTATAAAACAGATTATTAATATTATATTAACTTTCAAATTGTGGAAAATGATAGGACAGCACTTCATTTCCCAGAATACCTTGCTGTTTCCAAGTCTTCAGAATGGTTGTCCAAACATTTAGGGCATTTTGTTTAGAGTACACTTTAGTAAATAAGCTAATTGAGGGCCTTTTAAGGAACTGTTGAGCATTAGATGCAACAACATTACCCTGCAAAGTATTTTAATAAATGATAATTGCTTTTACCAAAACAGTGTTTCACTTGATTACTTTGAAATAAAGATATTGCTAATTATTGAACATAAAGGGAATATATGCTTAATTTTAGTGTCTGTACTTCCATTTGGAAGAAAAAATGTATGTTAAAGCTATCACATTCTCACTGATATGTGATAAGAATTTCTCTGAATTGCAGTGAATTCAATTCTACTTCTTGTAATTCCAATTCAAATTCAACATCCTGTATAGTGGAGTCAATTCAAATTAATTCATTGAATTGAATTAAATTTTGAAATTCTGAATTTGGTACAACCCTGTTATCCAGCTTTCACATCCTCTATTTGGTCTGAAAGTCTGAACCATCCAGAAATATTTTTAAACTCGAAAGGAACGGTTTAGTTTCATCTTGAACAAGATGACCTCTTCTTCACTATATATAACATACCTGATACGTTGGTATGATATGTTGTAAACTGTATGATCTGTTTTTATATTCTTACTGTTAATAAGTATTCCTTTTAAAAATATGTCATTGAAAATACTGTAAAATAATACTCTCTTTTTTTCTAGCACTATATATGGCTCATTATGTATATTTGGAACAGGTTTCTTTGTTTTGTTTTTACTGTCTTAGCTGCCTGTTATACTGCCAGGTCAACATTGTAAATGAGAACTGTTTCTCAATCGACCTACCTGATTAAATAAATAAAATAGAGTAGTATAGCAATTTTGTCCTGATACTGGTTTTTCTTTTAAATATAGTTATATTTCATACCACTTCCAAAACTGAGGATATTAAAATATAGAAAGGTTGTAACACACCAAGGGAAGTTTTTTTTAAGTAAAGGGGCAAGAAAGAACAGCAGAAAGACTATCATCATCAGTAATTGAAAAGTCTTTCCATGTGTGAAGGGTTTCCTGTGTTGGTTCGTCTTAACACATTGTGTTCTTGTTCACTGTGTTTTCAGACGGTGTGTGTAGTTCTCCTCTCCCAAAATTTGCCACTTCTCCAAAACCGAATAACAGCTACATGTTTAAACGTGAACCTCCAGAGGGCTGCGAGAGAGTCAAAGTGTTTGAAGAGCTGGTGTAAGTATGTTTTGTTTCCCTTTTTGAGTTCTGTCTGGATTTTAAAATGTACTCTAATGTGTGGTTTGAAGTGCAAAAAAGAAAAAATAATGGATATGTTTTGCCGTTTCATGAACTCTAATAGTACAAAGTTAACAAGCTTGTTTGCATCAAGAGCGGCAGGCATGAGGGCAGAGTGTCTGTACGATCAGCTGTTGGATGTAATCAGATCAGTTGTATAAACAGAGGATGAAAGGGAAAACAAACTGAGCTGAGTCTCTTCTTCTTCCTTCAGGTCTCGCAAATCAAAAGGCTTCCCTCTCTTCTCATGCCCTGACAAAAACAAGGTGAACTTCATTCCCCAGGGCTCAGCATTCTGCCCCGTTAAACTCCTCTGCTCCTCCATCTTCTCTCCGGTTCCCACGTCTTCCTGCTCCTCCGCCACCCTCAGTCTCCATGGCAACAGCAGCCCAGGGCTTCAGCTGACACAGAGTCTGCCCACCGTGCCACCACTACCCCCTACGCTGGCCTCGGCCGACCGGATCATAAACACAGAGAACATCACAGAGAGCCAGAGCCCCGACGGCGAGGTCGGGAAAGGCGCCTCAGCACAAGAACTTTATACCAGCTAGTCCTCAGGTATTCATGACCACACCACTTAGAGATACAGCCTTTCAGCTAGTCAAGTGGGATGGTCTAAAAACAAACAAAAGACAAAAAATATCCTTGCACTCCATTAATTCTAACGTTAGCCAACATGAGGTGCCCAAGGTCTGCAGAAAAAAGGTACCAGCATGAGCATTACTGCACAGTCATCCTGCTATTCACACTGTCAATAAACTCTGATGTTCACTGATAAAACTTGATTTTGTGGGAATATTTGGAGTTCATGAAGGTGCGTTGTATGAGGTACTTATTCATGGTCAGTCTATTACCTGTTGTAGATCACAGACAGCACTGCCCCATTTTGAAAAAGCACCACTTACTGCTGGTGGAAACATTACATAGCCAGACTACTGGACTTGAAATAACAGTGTGGACTGAATTTTAGGCTATAGAGGAGTTGGTTATTTGCATACAGAGGATAAGTGATCATTTATGACTCGTGGAAGCTAATGCACCAGGTGTGAGCAGATGCACTTGGAGCTGGACATGAAAAAATGTTAACGTCACAGTGCATTGTATCACACAAGAAAGTGTTGTCTGATGGCAAGATACATCCACTTAAACTGATGCAGATTTTTTAAGGTGATTGCTACCCTCTCTATATGTGCCAGCACTCCTGTCTGCTTCTCCAAAATGGTGCAGCATTGATGAGGATTCACTGTAGAAATCCACCGATTATGTACGAGCAGCTCACACGTCCCCACTTCATGAACTCTCTGTAATTGAATGTTGACCTTGGGCGTATCCTCCCTTTACTCATCACTAACCTTTCTGGACCATTACAGCACCCGTAACAGAAACAGCTTGGCTTTCCTTTGCAGAAGATAGAAATGACTGCTCAGATGATAGCATTATGTAGTGCCAGCAGTTTTATTCAGATTAAATTATAAAGGAACAAATCCATAACTGAACAGTGCTATCAGAGCAACACATTCTACTCGTGTAATCTAACCATCGTAGTAGCTGTTGACTGTTGAGCGAGCTAACCTCTATAAGCTTTACAACAGGAAGAAGTGCTTGCTTGATATTTTTACTTATGGGGATGTCTTACAGTGAGGATACAACACCCACGCTAACCACAGCCTTTGCACTGGCTAAGATCTGGCTCTGTAGTCGAACAGGCCGGGGCCTATTTTTTCAGTTATTTTATCTCACTGTTGATGTGAAACCAGCAGTGGCCTGAGTGCAGACTCCACCCAACAGGCTCTCAAGTTAACATGTGGGTCTGCATCAAACTCAGCTCATAGTAAGATGCAAAAAAAATCACCTGTTCTACTCACTGACCAAATAAGTGATGACAGAGAAAGCACACAGCTCCCCCATTGCCTTGTTTTACTGTCCCACTCCCCTCAACAATAACTCAGGTCATGTGAATGTACTCGCTCTTGGACAATGTTGCCTTTCCCCAGTATTTGACTTTCCTTTCCCCATTCTAGGAATACATTCCGAATCCTCACAAACTTTTTTTTTTTTTTTCAGTTTCCTCCTGGAGAGGGAGGTTGTAAAAGACTGAATCAATCTATAGGTCTCTCAACTCGTGACAGACTACTTTTCACATTGACCCTTTCTGGGTTAGAGTTTCAGGTGCTACAACGCATTCCAGAGACCACAATGGTCAATCCTTGTGTAAACGGAACTAGCTGCATAAGCTCCGCCCTCCCAAATCTGACACAAGTGTTATGCAGTTTGTTTCACCCCTTTTGTGAAATGTGTACCAAAGTTAAATTGTACAGACCGTATTCACATGACTTTTCCTCTGATGTGTGAAGCACAAATGGTGTTATTTAAGTCAGATGCCGTCAAAATGCCGTCATATCAGCTGATGAGAACTGAAAAGACAATGGAAATTGAAAATCCAGAGAGACACTGGACAGTATGCCACAAAGGTACACAAAACTGATAATCATTTATGAGCTGAGCTGAATGAGCTGAACATGATGCGCTGGAAATCTAGATGCATTCTGATTGGCTGTCGGTGACTACATTGTTCAATTGTCATTGTGGTGTGAAGTCCAACATCCATTGAGATGGAACGACTTTAAAGTTGTCTGACTCAGAAATACACTTCCTTTTACACTGCAGAGGTAATCAGTCTGTTTTTCTTCCAGCCTTAAATAGATGTGGATCCATTTCATATGACACATCACTGCCAAACGATTAGGGTACTGAGGACATGGAAGGATGCTGATGTGAACTTATGTCATATGAGCTTAAGAGTAGTTGATGTTGATCAAATATCCTTGTATTCTTTGAAATATTGTCATTATCCATTGTCTTTTCAGTTGCTGACCAGTTGGGAATCAGTGACAGATTGCCATGTTTTTGTCCAACATTAATACAATATCCTTTACTTGATATCAGAGGTAAATGATGTCCATCTGAATCTGGTCCATTGGGACTCAGATTGTTAATGTGGGTTAGGTTTTGTTTTATAAACAGTTTATCAACACATTGAGACACTGGTTCATAGATCAGGCCTAAGATGTTAACTTAGATAATCACCTTTTTATAATTTTTTAATTTTATTATTATTATTTTTTTTTATTTAAAACCAATCTTTGAGTTAAAATAATCAGAACCTGAAGTGTGCAATGAATTTTTGTTTTAAGTACACTAACACTTATTGTGTGACTGTTTGGGTCCAAACTGATAAAAGTAACTCTGCCCAAACTTAACCTGCACAGTCAGTCTGCCAAGGACACATGAAAAGGAAAAAAAATAAGAAGCAGAACAGAAGATGAGAAGAATCAGGTGAATGAATTCCAAACACAGTATGAACAATACTTGCGACACATTCCACGATGTTAAGCTGAAATATTTTGTTCTGCTTGCAGCTCCATGAGTTCAGATCATACTAATTCCAATTATTCACATGCTCATTGTGCGGTGCAGTTAAAAGATTGCCATGTTCGGCAACAATGATTTAGTTCTCCTGTGTATTACGCATTCTTACATAGATCTTGTGTGTTTTTTCAATAAAAAAAACAAAAGTCTCTTTTTGCAGTTGTGGTCTTTCTCAATGCCATGGTCAGACATACTAACAGACAGACATACATGAGGCCTCTGGGTGTTATGGGCAGTTTGGTACTGAAACGACACAAGTTCAATTGGAGGTAAGGTATCACTGTATTTGGATATGATTAGAACATCTGAATTTAAGTTAAAAAATGACACAAAGTTACAGCAAATCAGATTTCCACAACTATATCTACATAAAGAATCCAGTAACAATGTCCTATATCTCACTTGAAAAGACTATTAAGGCATTTATTCTGGTATAGAGTCAATTTCTGCAGCATTGAAGTTAGAATTCACAAAATAAGTATTTGAAGCAGTGTATGACTTTCATCAATTCTTTTTTCAAATTCGTAAAACCTCAGTGATGGCCTAATTATCACTAATCCATTGGTCTTTCCGTGCTTACGCACCGTGCAGCAGCTATTTCACGGTCTCCTCGTGAGTGCTGAACCCAAGTGTCGCCTTTACCTGCATCCACCGATTATATTCATTCTTTAAAACAACCCTCATGGACTATACTTTTACGTCGTAGTGATCTGGCTCGTTTTCTTGCAGAATCTGTGAGAAACCGCTTTCATTTGGTCGCCATTCCCACAATGCACTTCACAACAAAATTTCTAAAAAGGCCCGATTGACATTTCGATTTGTTACGTAAACATGCGGACTGTTTATGATGGAGTCATCTTCAAAGTTATTCACCGTGAGGGAAGTGATTCAGGTGCGTAAGCACGGAAAGACTAATGGATTAGTGATTATTAAGCTATCACTCAGGTTTTACAAATTAAAAAAAAAAAAACTGATGAAAGTCATGCGCTGCTTTAAGAACAGCAGTTAGTTTGGTTCAGATGAATACACTCATAACAGTTACTCATAATCCCAAAGAAATACATCAATTGAGGAAGAAAGTATAGGAGCCTATGTTGGTGGAAATCCAAACCAAGCATGCAACATGCAGAAAAACATGAGGTTTACTGATCGACGTAAGGCCACACTGAGAGGGACATAACATGCTGTGCACTAATAGCCCTCGGCCAGAACGGACAAATGGACAAACGATAAAACAACAATACAGGAGAATGAAGTAGAAATAGTTCAAGAAAAAGTCATCAGACCCTGAAATACCTGCATCTGATAATGAATACATGGAAAATGAATTTTTCCTGATGCATTAAGTTTATCTATTTCTAAAACATGAATAAAGTTTGTTATACAAGGATAAATATCAGATGAATAAAGTTGTATTTTGAAGAATAATTACATTATGAAGAAAAGGTTGGAACAGTGAAAATGAATGTTCTCATTATGAGAATGAAGTTGTATCCATATGAAATGTCTGAAAAGGAATGAAAAAGCTACGTAGTGTAAGACCGTAAAGGCCTGATGAAAGGTGATGAAAACACGATCACACTGCTGCCTCAAGTCAACTGGGAATTCTGACCGCTCGTTACATTAAGTGTTTGCCCTTGTTATATTGATTTTTTCTTGAAATTAAATTTTATTCACAAAATATTGATTCTATTGAATATTGAGTTAGTGTGGCTTGAATTCTTAAGTATATTAAAAGGCATCATAAATACAATGTTGCACAAAAACAAACGTAAACGAGCTGTGTCGTCATAAATGTCATCTTAAGCCAGTATTTCTCATCATGTACAATGTTTGCTGTGACTCTGACAGAAAATAAACTTCTTTACATTTTTACTTACATACATTTCTTCTGGTCTCAGTGTAAATGCTGTATTTGTCTTTCTTGGTCCTGATCAGAAATGCAGCATGAGTGCTACAGGAGATTACAGATTTCCAAGGCAGCTACAGTCAATGGGTTATGGTTCTGAAGTCAGACGGATGAACCCATGTGAGACATTAAAAGTTTAACCTTGCAAATGATTCCTTTCACAGAGAAAGAATAACAGAAGCCAGTCATTAGTGGCTATTTCCAGCTACACACTGTTGCCATCATGACAAAAACATGTTCAATTTCATGTTAGGAAGGTATCTGTATTTTATTTGAAATCTTCTTTTAACTAAAACAATTAGCCATGCAGATAGTTTCTCAACGTTTGCTTAAAATGACAAATCATTGATGTTCCAGCATCTTAAAGGTGATGATTTGCTGATTGTTTTCTTAAAATGGATATTTTGGAATTTGGGTTGTTGACAAGATCCAACAGTATAGTAATGATTAATTCAGAAAGTAATCAAAAGATGCACTGATAATGAAAATAATCTCTGCAGATGGCACAATTAGGGTATTACAATAAGAAATATGTCACATGTTTATAATTTAACATCTTCAAATATTGTGACAACAGGAAAAACCAGTCCACGGCTAAATCCAGTGATGTTTCTGGTCATAGTGGCACCAATATGCTGCTGCAGCCGCTACCAAACATCCCCACTTTAAATGAGACTGTATTTCTGAGGAGGGTCTATGCACGGTGAAGTTCATGCTCAGTGTCGGTTTTGCCGATGGCGTCGGGGTTGGACAGAGGGTCCAAGTCGGCGAACAGGTTGAACCACGCTGAGAGGTCTTTGGATGTCCCTGCCGTTCCTGCAAAAAAACAAACAGGGAGTACATATCAGCAAGACGCACTGATGTATATTCACTTCAGTGGTAGAAAACACTCCTTGAATTCTTAAATTAATGCATCTGGTGCACCGCCACTATTATATATACAGGCACAAGCAGCAATGATAGGGAAAACTTATGTGATATGAAAAAAAAAGTGATATAGATATGTTTATTTGTCCTTCACAGGAAAATTGTTTTCACAATCCATACAGCCATGAGAATACAACACATCACTCACAAAAAACATATAACACAAACCCCAAAACAGCAATTCCACACCATATACCCACCCAAAACAGCAAAGACAACAGTTCCACCACCATATACCACCACACATATCCAACTAACGCATTACAGTCTCTTTAATGATTTGTTCAGTTGTGTTATTGCATTTGGAATGAAACTTTTGCTGAATTCAACTTTTTTCTAGTTTACTGACCTGAAGCGATGAATAAAAGGAAGCAGTATGAAATATGGATTAGGGGGGTGACTGGGATCAAGTGCAATGGTGTGTGCTCTGCGTGCAGTGGCTGTGCTATTGAGGTCTGAGAGGTTTAATAGAAAGAAAAAAATAATCGGTAGATTAATTCATTAAAAACATAATCGTTAGCTGCAGTTCTACACTGTAGACTTCTATTGTTGAGTCTGGTGAAACAAATAATTTGGTGTGTAATCACATCAGGACCTCTCAACTATTTGTTACCATTTTGAGAATAAAAACTTGGGTTCATTCATTCAAATCAAAATAGTGGACTTCCTGTTGGGGGGAGGATATGAGGACCTTATCAGAGGTCCTGAGTCATACCCATAAAATAAGACACTTCCTCTTTTTCTGACACAAAGTTTCATAAGTCTTGAGTTTGTTTAGACCTTCAAAAATATATATATATATTTTTAAAGTAGAATCCTTACAGTTTCAAGAGGGCACAGGTTAGCCTGTAAACACAGGCTTCAGTCAGACAAGTGTCTTTTAATAGGCGAGTATTTCTCTTTATGTATTTGAGGATATTTTGCTACATTAGAGTCATTTGGCTGAGACTTTACCTTTCATAGCTGGCTTTGACGGATTGTGATTGGCTCCAGATGAGGGCTCTGTTGCCTGGGCAACAGGCTGTTGAGGGGCCCTGGCCCAATCTAAAATGGAAACGAAGACTTCGGTTAATCATGAGGGGACGGGGAATGCGCCAAAGCCTGATCCAACAAATAACTCATCACATTTGAGTACACTGCTGATGTGGACGGATGTGGAGCCACAGACATACAAACAGCACTGCTCCAAACATTCCTCATGGCAAATCACAGCTGGTGTTATTAGTGGTTTATTAAAGACAGACAAAATGATGCACTTCTAACCATGAGTTCTTGTTTCAAGAATTATTTATGCTGTAATCAATTGTTTCAAGAAATTACAACACTACAAACCACTGAGGGGGAACGTGCTGTTGAGATTCTTTTTCTCAATGTAACAAACTATATACACTTCAGTCCACCAGCCCAGTGACCTCTGACCTCTGACCCCTGACCCTTCAGAGCCTCTGCTGCTCATGGGCTTATCATTCTTACCATGGTTTAGACCTGGTCCCAGTTAGATGTAGTATATCATACAATAACAGACCTCTTTGACCTTAATGGATTCAGTGATTTATTTGGGGGGGGGGGGGCATGGCTCAGGAGGTAGAGCAGGTCGTCCAATAACCGAAGGGTTGACGGTTTGAATCCCGCTCTGTCCTAGTCTGTCCATTGTGTCCTTGGGCAAGGCACTTCACCCTCCTTGCCTCCAGTGCCACTCACACTGGTGTATCAATGTTCGGTGGTGGTCGGAGGGGCCGTTTGGCATGAATTGGCAGCCACGCTTCTGCTACAAATGTAGTTTACCACCATTAGAGGGAGAATGTGAGAGCGAATGAATAATGGATCAATATGTAAAGCGCTTTGGGTGTCTTGAAAAGCGCTAAAGATATCTAATCCATTATTATTAGTAGTATTATTTCATATCCCATTAAGGCAGGGCTTCCCAAAGTCTTCCAGCTCAAGAGTCACAGGTGAAATCCGATGTTTCCCTGGGACCCCAAAAAATTGCTATTTCTGTAAAATCTCTGGTTTTTACTGATCTTTCGAATTTTACAACAATGTTAACTCATGTCCGGGTTAAAGACAAGAACACTTGAAAAACACTTGCTCTATTTGAGTTTTATTATAAAATTAATACCCATAACACTGTGTTTAATATATATATATATATATATATATAAAGAGAAGTCAGCCTTCTAACAGAACTAAGAAGTGTGAATCTAAGGAAAGAGCTGCCTGGGAAATATAACAACCAGTCCACAGCTGAGGTATTGGAGACTAGCTACCCAACTGAAGAGGTATACAAGAGAAGTAGAAGCAAGGAGAATAAACAAGAATAGAATAGAATAGAATAGAATAAAACTTTATTGTCAGTGTCACAGAAATGATGAAAATCCATTTAGCAGCTCTATTCTGTTGATCAGCAAAAAAGACTGTTTAAAAATATCACACAAAGTACTGAAAAATGTAGGCAATGTACAAAAGCTACAAGATAAAATATTAAATATACATATACTACTAAAGTTCTAGTAAAAACTCTTGAAATATACAAAAAGCTAACTCTATGCTACAGATTAAACATATGTACAACAAATAAGGATATATACAGGCAGAAATATACAAGGTAAGATTAAAAGAAAAAAAAAAAGAACAAGGTGCATGATTTGTAACTATTGCACTGTCCATTAGACTGGGGGTGGTGGTTGTTTAGTCATGGGGGGATTTACTGCTTGTGGGTAAAAACTGTGTTTGAGTCTGTTTGTTTTTGTTTTTAGTGTCCTGGATCTCCTTCCGGAGGGGAGAGGGGTGAAGAGGGGGTCCAGGATGTGCGGGATCTCTGATTATTTTCCTGGCTTTCTGCTGGAGTCTCCCAGTGATATTCACAAAACAGAAATGAATGTAAACATAAATTCCTATTTTCTTTTGCACATTTTCTGAATATTTTGCTAAAAAGTGTCTAATACATTTTAAAAACACTACATATTACAGTTTATTTGGCACCTTAGCGTTTTTGGTTTTTTTTTAGTTTTTTTCCCTAGTTTATTATGTATGGTGTGTTCTATTTTTCATTGTTTTTGTTCTTACTGTGTCATGCTGCTGCTGCACTGTAATTTCCCAGTTTGGGATCAATAAAGCACATCTATCGGTCTATCTACACACCACCGAGCTCTTTTAACCCCTTTTAGTGGGTCAACAGCTTCCAGTGGTTTAGGTTTGGGGGAGTCTATGGATGCTGATCTTCCCTCCAGTTCTAAAATCCCAAATCAGACGTCCTGCCATCATACAGACCATTGACTGGCATTCTCATAACTCTTCTTGATGTCTACATCTTGAAAGTCTGCAACATTGCACTTTATTATTGAGTCAGAACAAACTGAATTTCAGTATTAAGTGAAAAACAAATTGTGAGTGTACACAGGTTTTGAGTGAAACTGTTAAATAAGTTTTGATGAACACGTTCACTGGTTGTGTGAAGGCTCTGTTCAAACTGTGGTTGTGTGCTTTGCCTTTGCTACACACAGGAGTTATTTTGCAGTTGTACAACAGCTGTAATTGAATTCTGCTGACAAAGTTTAGCCTTGTTTCAGACTGTTATAGCAATTAAATGCAGAAAACTGTAGGTATAATTTGACAGCCTTTATTAAGAGAAAAGAAACAGATCCAGCGGCCACGGTGTGCCTTAGTGCCCAGCTGTGCTTTAACCCTCCATTATAAACTCACCATCTTGGCTTCCCCTGACCCCATGCACCATATGTTTCTACACGATCTGATCATAGACTTTGTTGTAAAGCTGACAAAACAAAAAAGTGTTTTCTTAAATAAAAAGGAACTCTGACAGTCTGACTTGGCAGGTGAGGAAGCTAATTTAAAGATGGACTCTCACAACACTTATTAAAAATTCCAAACAAAACAAATATGAATGTGTGTTTGACTTATATGGAGTAGCTGATTATAAATCTTTGGGAGACAGGGCTTTTGGGGGTGACAGCGCTATCCACTGCATCACTGGGTCACCCCACATTTATATATTTTTCTATTTCATTATACTTTGGATACGCATCTTCATGATGATTACCTCTAATTTCATCTTCAGTTGTGAAACAGAGCTCTGCTTCGCCTTAAATCTGGATTTACTCATTTAAAACTCATTTTGTTTTTCTGAACTCTGACTAAAATTAATCTTTCAAGTAAAATTAGCATTAAATTCAACTTTGCTGGTGCAACCCAGTATAAATGGCCAGGTCCTTTCAGTCAGTACAGCAAGTACATATGGTTTCCTTTTCTTTAACTTTCCAGTGGTATTCTACTCAACAGTCCATGGGATGAGGAATGGACAAAACCAGACCAACAAACCCAGACGAGGTGCGAATAGCCAGTGCCCAGACCTGGATCAAATGGAAAGCTGCTGGCAATTATACACAAGTAGGCAAATCTAATTGTAGTGTTCTATTACTTTGACCGACATGGCTTTAACACAACACTTTTCTTCTTGTGTGGAAATAAACCACAATGTGGGAAAAAAGAAGTCATTATTTAGCTTTGTTTTTGTATTTGCTATGGAGTCATCCACGGAAAAACTACTGGTTTCCAGTATTTATTTTTTTTAATCTTTTTTTTGTTTTCTTGCATATGTACTCAAATAATTATTGAATTAAAGTCTTGGAGACACATTTTCATTTGTTTTGTCACAACTCTTTTCCTGTTGATGGTTCACTCCTTTCTGGTTCACAGAAGTTGGACTGAACTGAACATCATTCCATTTGAGAGGAAACAGTCTTGCATCACAGTCATCACTTTTCACTTTTGTTGCTAGATTTAGCAACTTTTCAGACTTCCCTAGTAACCTAGCAACAAATGGAGCTACTTCTAAAATTTGTTTGGAAACTTATAGCAACTTTTGAAAAGAGACTCAAACGCACACATTTTCCGCGAAATGACACCAAATGATTTTCTCTATCACAGTCAGAAAAACACACGGTCTGTCAGTGTCTCCAGCTTCTCCAATTTGTTGGCATATTTAGTGATTTTTCAGACCCCTCTAGAGACTATCAAAAAAGCAACAACTGACAAATCTACCAGCTTTTTCTGGTGTTATTGGAGACTCTGACATGAAAGCACATGTTCTTTGACCAAAACAAAGCAATATGAATCACTCCCACTGCCACTGACAGTTTTCTCTATCGTCTCTTTTTGGTCCATTTAGACTGTTAATGTAGACAGAAAATTAAAAATGTTATGGATGAATGGATGGATGGATGTTCATATTTTACTGTGACTTGTTGTAGGCTCCTAAGTGGGATGTAAGGTTGAAAACCAAATTAAACTGAAGAAAATGAAGATAAAAACTAAACATACAAATAAATAACTCCAGAGTGTTTCTTTTTGGTCACTTTAGCCAGACCCCGAGCATTCTCCTTCCTCTTACATTAAAGCTGGAATTGTGACATTAAAAATGAGAATTGACAGAGTATAGTTTATTTGTAGTTATTAACGTATTTAGGATGTTTTTATACTCACTTTTATGTTCCATAATTCAATACATTTACATGCACATTTCCAATCATGCAATTTAGCTGATTACATCCTTTAGCAACTTCTATCGACTTTTGGGACTTTTGCCAACTCCTTACTGAGGAGTTGGCAAAACTGGAAGTATTAATGCATAGGCACTCCCAAGCACAGTACTAAATGCTGACCTGTAAGTGAAGACTGCAGATTATTCAAGCTCTGGTCCAGCAGCTGAGACGGGAGAAAGAAGGAGTTTTCCTTGTGATGGGCCTCTGTCAGTCCTCCCGATGCTGCGTTTGTTCCCTCGTCATTTTCCCCAAACACTTCGGTCCATTCTCGAGAGAAGTCGCCGTCGTCCACTGACAAACTGCCCAGGATCTCATTCAGTAAAGCCACACTGTCCTTCTCCTCCTCAGACTCTGGAATACTGGAGCCATCTTCATTTTCTAGAGTGAAAAATGTTAAAGTTGGTCTAGATTTCTGTTTGTGTAAGTCAGTTATACTTTATTTAAAAAAAAAAAAAAAAAACTCCATCATTTTCCTAGCATTGTCTCTTACCTTCTCTTGTCTTATTGTTGGTGTTTTCATTTCCAAGTGAGATAAGCCTGCAAAGACACACAGCATCTATTCATTTGAAATGTCTGTGTAGGTTCTCATTTTGCCCAGGTCATCGTTCTGCTTGGTAGTTCTTCTTAGTTCAACTGGAATGGTTTAGCTCTTTTGAAAATGTTTTGTCTCTCATCCAAGAGACTTCTTCAGTTCTAATAACTGGTGGGGGAAACTGGACTTATAAACCTGCAGGGCGAGGTTGACTGTAGCATATATAGTTTGACAAGGGGCTTACACTTAGGATGGGCTCAGTTTTATTAAATATAAATATTTTCTATTTTTACCGTGGCATTCATGTGTTTGCATGAGAAAAGCTTGGTGTTAGATTTGTAAACTTACTGGTCATCTGTCATCTCACTTTTCTGTCCATCTTCTGTCTCTGCTTTAATTTTCTTCTTCCCCCTCTTCTTTGCCAGTTTGTCCACTGGGTCCTGCAAACTCTGCAGAAATAACTCATTTATTTGGGTTATTTACTGGTATTTTCTCCAACTGTCAATGTAGATTCACAGTGTCAGGATACAGATTTCATGTGTGGAAGTAAAAATAATCTCTAACCTTAATTGTGGAGAACTCATAAGGCTGACAGCCCTTGAAGCTCTCATGGATGGCTGCCATGGTGTGAGATGTCTTCTCCCAGAAGTGCAAAAGTGTTGTCTGAAAAGCAGGTGATGATAACAGTAAAAAGTGAAATATATTAACCATTATTATTTTTAATTAAGCTAGTAACATCTCTGCAGTCTCTAGGACGTATTTCCAGGCCTCTTGTTTTCAAACTGTCTGTACTTTCTGAAGATACACCTGTCCAACTGTCGTGGATGCAATAGCTCAGGAACATCTTGAAGAACTGTCTTTAAATTTGGCAGATAGATAAAGATAATAGTGGCCAAACGTTAAAGTTTAAGGTGAGTGGAACCTCACAAAACCCACATTAGACCATAATTCTAGAATTCAAATGCTGAAAAAATTTTGCATAAATATGAAGTGGTGACATTTTATATCCAAAGGGTCAAAGGTTAACTTCATTGCAACATGATGTATAAAACAGCCTTGTATCTGACTGGAAATTAGATAACTTCCATTTAAGAATAAACCAGTTCTGAAACTCTGGGTCAATAACCACACCAATATCATATATAATAATTTGGTGAATGACCAGTTAATTATGTTGTTACTTAAAAAAATGAAACAAAATCTTTTTAGGCTTTAAGTTTTTAATCACCATCTTTGAATGAGCAGATATTCACTGACACAAATTAAAACAACAAAACAAAATTAAAAAAAAACCAAAAAACAAACAAAAAAAAAAACTGAATTGATTCCTTATTTCCTGACTGAATTCCTTCCAAGTCTTCACTACATATATTATGAGTCTGGAACACATGGATGTAAAGTGACACTTTACTGGTCGGGTTAGTAGAGGCAAACAACCACAGGGCAGTAATTCTAGTTGTAATACTGAACTCATGTCTAATCTGTGTTCAGTCGCTCCTTGTGTGGTCTGATAATACAATGGGGAGGGAATGGAGATGTTGGACACTTACCAGTGTAACGCAACACCCAGCTGGATATAAACAAACTGAACTTTAGCACATGTTCAACATAGAGCTGCTTTTTTGTGTTTGTGTTGATTCTATGATTCTTACAACATTATATCCTGCTGTATCGGGTGGAGTTTTCCTTCTGGGATCAATAAAGGCACATTGTATCTTAGTTAAACCTGCCATATCACAATGTTCTCTTCATGTTTGCTTTACATAATGGCCCAGAATGGCTGACTGTGCAGCCATTCTCAACACTTTATTATAGATAAATGGACTGTATGCAAACAGCTGCCTTTTGTGGTTTACCTGGTATGTGGTTAAAACATGAGAGAGGAGGTTGCAGCGACTGGCTCCCAGCATGTCCACCTTTTGACAAACATCATTCTTCAGTTTGTCGAAGCTTGTTTTAGTGGTTCGCACCTGGGCTTGAACCTGAGATATAAGATAGGTGAAATGTCTCAGTCCGAGATAAGCAGCAACATTATGCACTATACTGGTGTGAACAGTCAAAACACAGCAAGTGGAGGCATGCTTCACTCCTACAGGTTTTAATATTAACCAGTCAATCAACATTTTATGGTGTATGTCGCCCTCTAGTGGCCATTTATTTTAATATACTGCTGTTTTCCTGACCCATTTGTAAACTACTGACTTCCCAAGTTTGCTCATGAATGTTCTTTAGACATGTACAGCAAATAATTTAATAGTGTACGTTCTCTAATATGGTAACATTTTGATCCAATGTCCAAGGAAATGTGTTATTAAATGACACATCATTTCACAAATTACAAAAAATTAAGATGACATTTATATTCAAATACAAATTACAAATGTACAAATTATTAACAAATTGACTGAAATAAATGTCTGGTTTGGAGTAATTTTGTAAAGAAAAGCACTGTGTTTACTAACAATCAGACAACTTATAGTACAATTATGACATTCTGACATTGTATGTGAAAATTTCAGCTGAGTTATCGATCATCATTACATAACATGGAATCCAATCAAAAAAATGTGTATTTTTTTAACCCTCAAAGACCCAAACAACCACTAGCAATCAAAACTGTCCACTGTTACAAAATGTTTAATACCTGTTGATCCACTAGTCCTAACAATACACGTAAATAATTGGCAGTTTGTCATCTTTTCATTGTTATGAGATATGACCTATTTGGATGTTCAGAGGCTCCGTAGTGAACATGAAAACATTGTTGTCTTCTACAACATTGATTCACCAGTAAAACTCATGGGGTTTGATAAATTACAGTACATGGACACACTTGGTTTATGTTCAGTTAATGATATCTTCGCTGAAAAATTAACTTTTTCTTCAGTTTTCTCTGTTTTGTAATATAATAACCCTCCATTTTACGCTGAGCTTTTATGAACATCTATATGATCAGCAAATAAATACAGGAAAATATCAGATTTTCACTGAAAAATGCAAAATACACAGGACAATATATAATAAATGGTGACAAATCAAATGAGAAAGGTTAAATAGAGAGAAAAATTCATTTAAGAGCAGCCACAAGTAGTACTGGGTTGTTATGGGTTAAATTACTGATCTCCAACAGAATCATGTTTCCCCTTTGTCCAGTTTAGATTTGGAGTCACTGAGACATGTAACACTAAAGCTACTGCCTTTAAAGAGACTGATATTTTTTTCCTTTCTAGCGACAAGTGGCTCTTTAGAAAGTAAAAGTTACTGATCTCTGCCCCAGAACCTCTACATCAGTTATGTATAATCACCCTTTTATTCTTTTACATTATACTGTATGTATGTTTTAACCTATAACCACTGGTTTCTGAAGTGTGACAGCATGTTGTACACTGCGGGACAAACCTTCCTGAATTTCTCCATCTGTTTATGTGTGTCCGGATCCAGCTCCTGAGACACGTCCTTCATCCAGAGCAGTGCTCCTCTGTATTCCGTCCTGGACTGTTCCATTCTGTTCACGGTCAGCCATGTGTCAGAGATGGCTCTGTAGCGAAAGGTTTCAACCTCCTGGTACAAGCGACACAGAGGCGTCCGCAGAGCAAGTCTGAGGGATAAAATTTGAGATTTACATTTGGATGCTACCAGTCACATCCTGATATCCTGTACACAAAGTCTAATGAACCTGAAACACAAGTGATTTCCAAATCTATCATTAACCCTCAAAGATCCAAACAACTGCTAGTGACCAAAAGCATCTACTGATGTAAAATGTTTAAGTGGTGCCAGGCACAAAAAACCTGCCCCTCACTTGTATTATAGCTTATTTTGGCATCAGTCCAGATGTCATCATGTCTATGCATGTGCTGATGTCAGCATATTAATTGCCTCTATATATGTGGTAAGTTTGACGTAAATTGAAACAAAATTGCTGTTTTTATAGACATTTGAAATTTTGACCACTATTAGTAAATGGGAGAAATAAAAAAAAATCATAAAAAATTTAAACTTTTACCTACTTTTCCCAAAATGTAACCACATCTAATCCACATCACTGGTAATCTATAAACCCAGTTTGGTATGAACTCAACCAACAGATTTGCTGCTACAGACATTTGAAATTTCACCTATTATAAGTAAATAGGAAAAAAAAAATTTAAAAATTAATTACAAAATTTGAACTTTGACCTACTTTCCCAAAATGTAATCAGATCTATTCTGGGTCACTGGCAATCTATAAACCCAGTTTGGTATGAATTCACCCAATAATTTTGTTGCTAGAGTGTTAAACAAAGAAACAAAGAAACCCAACCAAAAACAATACCCCTTGCCTCCCCTTTGGGAAGCAGGGTAATAACTGTTGATCCACTAATCCTATCAATACATGTAAATAACTGAGGTAAAATGCCGTTTGTCCTCTTTTCATGGTCATCAGTTATGAACCATTTGGACATTCACAGGCAAATTGCAGTATTTACTGCAGCAAAATACAGAAAACAAAGTGCAGAAAGACAGGCAGAAACATTCAAGTGTGAAACAGGAAATATAAATGAGTATGCTATTTAAATGTATTTTCCCTGTATATACATATATATTTATAGTTATTTAAAGCTTGAGGGTAAAACTAAAATCTATATTTAGGACTAGAGTTTACAATTATTTAGATCTGAGATAAAGACCCTCAATTACAGTGACAGATGCTCCAAAAAAAAATCCATCTCTGTGGTTGGAAGCAGAAACAAAGTTAACGCTAAACATTACGGCAGTTCATACAGCCGAAAATCTACTACCATGGTGAAAAATCAGACCATGCTTGGAATGTGCATTTTCATTAGCCAAATAAAACTAGCTCTTTTTTTTTCAGAATAAGGGCAAAGACATATTATATGGACCACTGAGGATTGAATGCACAATGTATAATTTCAGCCAATGGCGGTCGCTCTGTTAAAACACTGGATGTTTCTCAAAGTCGAGGCTCCTTCCTTGGTTGTTACTTCCTTCATAGGCCTACTGATCATTCCATTCATGAATGGAATAGTCAGTAGTAAAAACTCTGTATTCTTCGTTGTGGTTTTCATCATCTATTTTTCTTTTAGTTGCATTTAAGTACGTGGTAGGACTGCACAGACAACTGTTTAATCCTAATGATAGCAACAGAATGGACAACTATACTGTATAATTGCAAAAGGCAATTTTAAGGTCCAGATTTGGGAGAATTTAAGGTGATCTTATTGCAGACATTAAAAAATAAATAAACACAGGCTCTGACATGTAACTCTGATTAAACTGGCTAAGTTTCTCATTTTTAGGGTTTAGTATTTTTTCTATACTTGTCTAAGTTTTCATGTTTGAGTTGAAAAAATATACATTTCTAAATAAGTAGTTTTTGAATTTTCCTTGATAATGAAGGAAGCAGTGTAAAATTTAAATTGTATATGACTTTACCCTGAATCATGCAGCCCTTGTCTGTGGCAGTATTGTGCATTATTTCTTACCTTTGCTGTGATGAGAAACACAGTGCTTTCCCAGTGGCCTGCATGATCTTCCCAGCTCTGGTTTTATCTTGTGAACCCTGAGAGCGCAGGAAGCGACCCAACTCATTCTCCTCCTGGGACAAGACTGCAACACCACATAATTATTAAAGATACATAATGAAATTTCCTGAAACCAAATGAGAAAACTTAAGTCAGAATTTTAATAAGGTTGACTGAAGCAAAGGTCTTATTGAAGCTATGATGAAACACTGGGAGTTCACAGTACCTGTGAAAAGTATTATACCCATTGGATAATTTACTATTTTATGGCTTTTCCAGTGGAACCATGGCCATTATAGTTTGGCTTTTCCGATCAGAATTTACAAAAAAAAAAGATGAAAAAATGTTTTACAAAGTTATTTAACTAATATAAAATATGTACTGCAAAATAGGTGATTAAATAAATATTTAAGCCCAATGAAAATGACTGACCTATTCAAAGCATCCAGCTAGGAGTCCCACAGAGTCACATCCCCTAGAGTTCACTAAAATCCACCCTTAAGAAATGGAAGGAATATGTCTCGTGTAAATCTGCCCAGAACAGGTTGTCCTTATAAACTGAATGACCATGAAGAAGGAGACGAGTGAAGGAGGACACCAAGACACCAATGGCAGAAGCTTCAGCAGCTGAGATGGAGACACTGAAGATGACAACTGCTGCCTGAGTTCTTTATAACTCAAAGCTTCATGGCAAAGGAAGCCACTGTTGAAGAAACCTGAACTAGAGTTCACCCAAAGGCATGTGGGAGACTCATGCACATCTCCACAAACACACCATCTCCTCTGAGAAGCATAGTGGAGGCAGCATCATGTCATGGAGATGCAACTGGAGGCCCTGGAAGGCTTGTAAAGGTAGAGGATAAAATAAATGCAACAAAATAAAGGAAAATCCAGGAGGAAAACCTGCTTATGTCTGAAACAGAACTACAAACTGGTAGATTTATTTTACAAGACAATGACCCAAAGCATACAGTGAGAGATACACAAAAATGGTGTAAAGAGAACAATTTAAATGTTCAGAAGTGGCTGTTACTTCAATCCAAAAGAGAGTTTGTCTTTGGACGTGAAAAAGGCTGTTCATACCTGATGCCGACCTGACAGAGCTTCAGCAGTTTTCTAAAGAAGAATTGAGTAAAATCACAGCATCCAAATGTCTGAGTCTGACTGTAACCCATCCAACATAGGCTCCACAGGTATAGTTATTAATACTGACTTTAAGAGGATGCTATCACTTATTTTAGTTTTTTCATTTATATTTTATATCATATTTTTAGATTTGTAATCAATTGACATTATTTTGTAGATTTTTTTCACTTTTACAGTACACAGTTTATTTTGTAAATTCTAGTTAAAAAAGCCCAATTATGGTATATGACATGATTCCATTTTTAAAAGCAGTTAATGTATACATGAATATAAGATGTGTGTGTGTGTGTATCTGTGTGACACCGTAGTACATTGGTATGATGGTATTCATATAAACATCAGTACATGACAATAAGATCTACCATAGTGGCTCTGGCATCACTATAATAGTGAATCAAATGAATGTGACCTCACCAGTCTTAATCACATGATGTATCTTTATGAATGTTTGAAGTTATGATATGTAATATTGAGGAGCATTATGACTTCAAATAAAGTAAGTTAAGAGACTGAATTATAAATCTTTTAGCAAACAACTCACTTTGTGGTGTAGATGTTTTTTTTTTTTCTAGACTATTCATAAAACATTCAGGGCTGTAGCCTCAAACACCAAAGCCTAAAGATGCTTGTAGACTAAACCTTAACCATGCCCACAACATGCTTAGAACAATAAATAATTGAACATACAGCAGATCCTCCTCTGATACTGTTCGATCACCTTCAGCAGCTCCATGCATGTTCTCTGGATAGAGTGGAAGACCTGCAGAGAGATGTGAAGTCAGAACAACTATTATAATTAAGAAAATACTGGTATACCTACAGCAGTTCAAGAAGTCACTTTGTATTTGCAGAGCTAATGTGAAGCACAACGTGAAGAGTCACCTGCCAAATACACTCAGAGCTCCAAGGGTATTTTTCTTGATTTCTACATACTTTCTTAAATTCACCTTTTTAAGGTACTTGCAAATAACACAATACCTAAGTGTTTATATTAAAATGTTCTAGACAGTCTCAGCTTTATGAACACTTGTCCTACAGCACACTAAGAAAGAGATAATTCAGCCCAAATGCTGAAAGTTTAATGTCAGATTTGTGAAAACTTTCATATCTCTTGTGAAAACAAGAGATATGAAAGTTTATCGATAGATATGAAAGTTTATCGATAATGGTTTATCGATTATCGTATTTTAATAAAGTGCATTTAAACGCATCATACTCTGCTCTGTCTAATAAAAGAATAGGACTGAAAAATTACAGTTTACTGTGGACGTTATAGTTTATGGTTGTACCTGTATGGGTTTTTCCATCATTCCATTCCATCATCACTCAAAGTGTTTTGGTGCTTGGCTTGACATAGATCTGTTTAAAATGAAATTCTGAAATACTATCTTTTGAGCGCAAATGTTGTTTGTCATTTATTTTCACTAAATGTCTCAAATGTGAGATAAATGAGGCTGAATAATGAGTTACATATTACAGATAAAGCTTCATTAGATGTGTGCAAATGAGAAATGAGCATTATATTGTATATACTTATGAAGTACACAATATTTACATTCTGTATATTAATGTCTCTTTCATCATTATCTTCAACAGTGTAAAATGAAAAAAATATTCATAAAGCATAATGAAACCATCACAAAAACATGCTGGCATGTGTGCCGCCCTTAGAAGGTTTTGAAAGTTGTCATATCTCTGATTTCGTAAAAAAAAAAAAAAAAGCATTTTGTAAAGCTGTGACCTATTAACCCCCCTACCCCAGGATGTCCAAATAATGACTTGTATATTATTCCTATGGCAATTTACCCAGGATGCACCTGCAGCATGAATCCGTGCTGCATGAGTGGCAAGACTTAACCACAAAGATATACAGTCGCAAAAAAATTATTAGACCACCCCTTGTTTGCTTCAATATCTTGGTCATTTTACCGCCTGGTCCAACTAAAGGTACATTTGTTTGGACAAATATAATGATAACAATAAAAGTAGCTCATTAGAGTTTAATTTAAGAGCTGATATCTAGCTATTTTCCATGTTCTCTTGATAATAACCAAAATCACTTAAGTTCTTACATCAATATCTATGGCATTGTACTGACAAATACACAGTGCTTTTAGGCATTCCATGTTTTCTTTTCTGTCTGTTTTAGTCACATGATACACAAGGAGTTAGTACTTGATTGCAAAACTGTTGTTTCTAATAATTTTTTCCGTGACTGTAGCATGGGAGGACATGTTGTTTTGAGTCATTGTCCATAATGCCTCTGCAGCAGCAGTGTAAAATTAAGTTTAGATGTTTTGTTTATGTTTTTTGCATTATATTGATTCAAGGAACTAAATTGACTTCAGTCCTGAATTGGAGGCAGATGATGGACGTCTGAGATGCAGCTTAATGTAACAGCATGGAGCCTCAAGCAAATACTGGCAATGTGTGAATCAAAAAGCTATTTGAGTCAGTAAAGTAACTGCAGAATCCACCTGAGGGGATGCGTCTACTGTGTTTTTTAATACTCCTCTGATGTGATTGAGGACACAACGTTAAAATGACTGGGTGCTCTCCGGTCGTGATGTTTTTAATATCCTCCTCCTTACCTCCAGTTTGGCATCCAGGTCTGCGTCTGATGCTACCACATGCTCATCTTGTTTCTTTCCTGTGACCTTAATGAGTGTCTGTTTGGTTTTCCAGTATTTCTGCTGGAACTTGTTGACCACAGATGAGTCCTGGCTTTGGATGTAGCGGTCCAGATAGTCTTGGGAGTAGCCACTGCAATGCCACAGAATCCAGACTCAGGCTGCTGTCTAATAATGATTCTACACGTGGTGATATGTTTATAGATCAATGTGTAAATAGGTATAGGTACTGAGATATACTTACAAATTCCCTCCCTCCATTTTTCAAGATTCCCTGTAAGAAGATCACATTGAGTTAGGATTTAACACAAAATTCTAACAAACAAATATCAGCAGAAAGCTTCAATTATGGTTAGGTTATTAGTGGTTTAAATTATTACAAAAACAGAACATGACAAAAGTTATGTAAAAAATGTAACTGGATAAAAACATTGAAAAAAAAAGGGCAACAACATAGAAATGTAAAGGACACAACAATACAAAAATGGTAGACAGCATATGATAAGTGAAACAGACAAAGACAAAACAAAAAAATATAAGTGAAAATGAAATAAAAGACAAAAAAAAAAAAAAACACACCAAGACAATAACAATGTCAATTGGAACAAAACAAGACACAACTAAAGAAAAATTACACCGGAGATGTAAATACAAATGATTCAATAAATTCATTCTATGTGGTCAGAACATGACAAACAGTTGCCAAACAACAAAACATGTTAGAAATCTTGAGTCTGAACATTCAGTAAAGTAAAAATCTCCTTTCCAACATGGAAATTAATGTATGAATTTTACATGTAGGCCTAGGTAAAAACATTTAAATACAAAATAAACCCTTATGACAAATGAAAATATAGGCTACACTATAGTAATATGAAAATGATAAAAATATTTCATAGTTATATCATATGCTAATCAGTGATAACATTCTGACCACTGACAGGAGCAGTGGTAATCATATTGAGTATTTCATTACAATGGCACCTTTCACTTGGTTGGATATATTAGGCAGCAAGTGAACATTCAGTCCTCAAAGCTGATGTGTTAGAAGCAGCAAAATTGGCATCATAAGGAACTGAATGATTTTGCCAAGGTTCCAATTGTAACGGTGATGACTGGGTCAAAGCATCTCCGACTGCAGGTCTCGCTGGATGTTCGTGGTCTGCAGTGGTTAGTACCGACCAAAAATGGACTAAGGAAGGACATCCCAGTCTCAGGACAATTGAACATCTGTGGGAAGCGCTGGACAAATAAATCCAACCCATGGAGAATCCACCTACTTCTAGGGATCTGCTGCTAAGGTCTTGGTCCAGATACCACAGCACGCCGTCAGAGTTCTGGTGGAGTCTAGTCCTCGGGTCAGAGCTGTTTTGGTGAAAAAAGTGGGATCCTACACAATATTGGATAGCTGGTAATAATGTTCTGCTCCCATAGATGCTGGATTGGTTGAGATCCAATCATTGTTTTTCAGACCATTTTTGTTTGGTTTCTGACCCAGTGATGTCAACACAATTTGTCACTTGACAAAGTTACTCATTTGGCTGGTTCTAACACATCAATTTTAGGTCTATATGTTCGCTTGCAGCCAAATATATCCCACCCACTAGTAGGTTCCATTGAAATGAGATAATCAACATTAATATAACTTTACCTGTCAGTGGTCAGAATGTTATGGCTGATCAGTAAAGTTCTGTCTTCAAAATTTACAAAAGTAAAAGAGTATTAAAATTATCATCAGCCATGGTTAGTTAAAGTGTGAAAAGTTACTGTTTTTATTGTGCAGTGAAATGGTCACTGTCTGTAATGTTTTTATTTTATAGTTGGTGCATTTTACTGCTGTAAATAAAACACTGGCAGATGTAGAAAGTTTCACATGAGAGGGAAAAATGAGTGGCAAGAGGTGTTTGCTGGTTTGACTGGGGGTGGGGGTTACAATACATGGGAACAGCCATTTATATGCACTTTTCAAATACCTTTTGTTCAGTCTATTGTTTTCCATGCTTTGAGAAATTTGAGGATAGTTTGTTAGTTTTTACAAGTACAGTTTACATTGTACTACATTACATCTCAGAGGCGATTATTGAGCTTTTTGCTACAAGGGAGGATCCACAAGAGGGCAAAGCAAGGTCAGGTGATGCCTGTCTGTAGAGCCTTTCCTCCAGCTGCCCTGTGTTTGCCCTCATGTAGATTCTCCACAATAGAAGTACAAGTAGTAACAAATAACAAAGTAGTAGTAATAATAAATAACAATAAATATGTAAATATGTCATAGTATTATGGTATACATTTTTGTATAACAGAAATAATAATAACAATAACAATATAGTAATCATGTATACGTATAGTAAGTATAATAATCATAGTAATAGTAGTGGTACAATGATATATAAGTAGTATGAGTATAAGTAATATAAGTATTTACGTAAGAAGAAGAAGAAGGAAGAAAACTGAATACTAATAAACAAACATTGCACACTGGAAATAAATAAGACTCTACCTCTACATCAAATTTGTTCTCAAGCATAATAGATAAGTACAATTCTTAGTTACATTCCATCACTTCTCTTGGCCCATTCATAAGGATCTGAAGGCTCAGTGAATCACTGACTTGTGGCTTATTTGAGTGTATTATAAAGTGGCGTTGTGACTGACTACGTAATGGTTATAGTTGACACTTACGTAATAAAACCAATCTTTACAGCCTGTGTGTCTGACCCTTGTCTCTCCTGCAGATCAGTGATATAAGGTATGACAGAAGTCTTGGCTTTCTGTCACTCCACCTACCATCACCAGTGGATGGTGCATGGTGGGTGCTGGGGGGACAGTGGGTGCATCACCTGCTGTGAAAAGAACAGCTTACGTTCGCTGTGCACATCACGACTCTGTGAAACCAAACATGAGATGATGCCATGAACACGTTCAAGGCGCAGAGACAAACAGCACATGCACCGCAATAACCCACACGACAAACCTCCATAATAAATTATTATGGGATAGGTTTTCGCCGCACCAGAATAAACACAAAGCCTGACTCATGGTATTGTGCGGAAATCCCACCGCGGTTTCCTCTTTCGCCCTTTATCCATACCCACAAACATTAATGCGTGAAAAGCATCATGACATACAAGTATATCATTTTCCACGCGTGGCCTACCTTTCCGTGTTGATACCATGAAGATGGAGCTCGTTGGCTAACAGCCCACCGTAGGCCCCGCTGTACTGCTGTACACACACATCCACATCCACAGACACACACAGCTGCTCATTCAATACAGTGCTTCGGCCACTGGTGACGTCAGGCAGGGCGCGCTCTCGCTCTAATTGGTCCAAGCAGAGCCAAGCACTTCGCTGTGTTTGTCTCGTGCAAACACGGCTACTATAAAAGCCGTGACGTATGGGCTCGTGTTCTGAGTTCTTGTTGAAACCTGACACTGACGCAGGCCAGGAAAGCAGCATGCCCAAAGGTTTACACAAATACTGTTTGCTCCTGTGTATGACAATTTGGTTACGGTTGTTACATTTTAATGTTTAAAGTTTACGACAAATGCATTCTATTTCCTGTTGTTAAAAATCGTAGTAATCCATAAAGACCCAGCGCTACTTTCACATCACCTTCCAAATGAATTTTTCTCTCTAGTTAACCTTTCGTAAGTGATTTATCACCATTAATTATAATATTATCCTCTGTATTTCACAATTTTTTTTAGTGAAAATCAGGTATTTTCCCGTAGATCTTCATAAAAACTCAGATCCGAGTATTATTACAGAAAACAGAAGAAAAAGGGACTTGATCAGCAAAGATAAAATTAACTGAAGGTAAAATAATAATAATAATAAGTCTGGGAGGGACAAAAGGTGAGTATAAAAACACTAAATGTTTAGAAATACAAATGAACTAAACTCTGTCAACTCTTGTTTTTTTAAATGTCCCAGTTCCAACCCTCCTCCTTTATCAGCTAAAGTGACCCAAAAAAGACACACTGGAGGCGTCACTTAGGTTATTTATTTAATTATTTGTTTAGTTTTTACTGCATTTTCTTCCGTTTGGTTTGGTTTTTAATTTTACCGTCCACTTAGGAGCCTACAACAAGTCTCAGTAAAACATGAACACTTTTAACCATGTCATGTTTAATTTTCAGTCTACATTGACAATCTAAATGGAAAAAAAGACAATAAAAAAAAACTGTTAATGTCACTGGGACTGATTTTTATACAGTGCAGTGATTTATGTTTGACAAAGCACAAATATGTGCTTTCAGGTCAGTCTCCAAAAGTCTCCAGTAACACCAGAAAAATGTGACAGTTTTGTTGCGAGACACTTTTTTGATAAAGAGCCTGTAGAGGGGTCTGAAAAATCACTAAGTATACCATAAAAGTGGATAAGTTGGCAAGTTAACACTAACTTTTACAGCTACAGACAGACTGTTTTCTGTGCGGCAGAGAAAACCATTTGGTGTCATTCAGAGGGAAAATATGTGTTTTAGTGTTTGAGTCACTTTTCAAAAGTTGCAAACAGTGTTCAAACAATTTTTAAAAGAAACTAAATTTGTTGCTTGGTGCTTTTAGAAAAAAAAAGTTGTTGGTGAACTCTGAAAAGTTGCTAAATCTAGAAACAGAAGTGTTAAATTGGTGTCAATGGACGGATAAGATCCAGGACTGGACCTTCTGGTTTATGACTCACCTGTTTGGAGTTAGACACAGGGGAAGTCACTTTACTGCTAATGAGTGCCCTCACCGCTGGGAGAACTGGACCGGGAAGGTAATATTTGTGTCCACTAGTATTTGAGGAACTTGTTTTTTACTTAGTCATTCCACCAACAAGAGACAACCAGAGTTCTTCTCCATCCACAGCGCAACAGGTAAAAACCAGACGAGTCTGAGATGTTTTAAAATTAAACCTAAAGCCTCAGCTGATGTTAATGAACCGTGTTAGAAAAACAACCCTGGCTCCAACCCTGGAAGCCAACAGGTTGTCAACAGGAATAAACCCAAAGCAGGAAGGGATATATTCTGACAGGAATTTCAGTCATGAACTACCATGACAGTGTCTCACTAATGAATTCTTTTGTGTGCTCTGCAGTAACGCACTGCAGAAGGGAGTGGAGCAGACAGATGAGGAAACACGTCATCTTCAGGGTTTCAGGTGAGTTCCTGAACAGAGCAAATATACTTTTATGAACAGGAGCTATCAGGCTCAAAGTTGGTCTAAAGCGGGGTACACACTTAAAGATAATCGGGCTGTTTTTGTCCTGATTTTCCCCTTTCCCGACCAACGATGGCAAATGACAGATTATTTTATGTCTTATAAGATTATCTTATAAGATCATCCTGTGGTCTGAGGTGTGTTAAGAGGGAATTTGTCCTGAGAAACGGGCCGACAATACAGAGAGAAATTTGTTTCTTTATTCATCAATCAAAAATAATGGATTTACAATTAAAAAGAATTAATACAATTAAGAAGAATTAAAAAAAAAAAAAATCTCTTAAACAACTTCCCTCCTGCTCAAAACTACCAAACATTCAATATTTTTCAGGATTTTAACCCTTTAAATGCCAGTTTAATAATTTGAATTCTGAGTGATTTATTAATTACAAAAAACACAAAAAATTGAATATTTTCCATAAAATAAATAGTAAGTGGATGAAACATTGGTGGTTATCAGAGCCTTGGATAGATCAAAGATTAGCAGCAAAATTGATATGATGTCATTAGTATTTTTTCTGTAATGTCAGATGCTCCCTCTGGTCACCCCTGTGGACAAAAATGCCCCATTGACTTCCATTATAACCATGTTTTTGGATCTCACTGCTGTTACACTTTATAAATGTACAAACTCTAATGTCAACATTTGATGTAGATGAAAACTAGTGATATTTGACATTTTTATTGTATTTCACCAGTTTCAACCAGTTTCCCATTGTAGGCAGATGCATGGAATTCAGGAATTTTTTTGTGTTATATCATGAGACCATATGACCCCCCCGGGGGGAGGCAAATGTGATTTGTTTGTGTATGTGTGTGTGTATAAAATAGTTTTTAAAATCAACATCTGATTCATTGTGAGCATTTATTGTGTAAACTGTAACATCTTTGAAAGCTTCAACAACAAAACAGACGCAACAGAACAAATGAAAAACAGAATGAACTGATTAGAAACAAACATACAGACCTGGAATATGGGATGGATGTGAATTTGGACTGACAGGGTGTGTGTGTTTATACATTTGTGTATGCGTTTGTTTGTTTGTGTTTGTTGGTGTGTTTGAGGTTGACCCCTCTGCGTTCTCTTGTCGTCGTCTTCATTTGCTTCGATGTCCTTCAGTGTTTTGGTTCAATTCACTGTGGATCCTTCTGGAACCAACAGAAAACACACAGATGGAGGTTGTTCTTCCAGGAGCTGTGGAACTCCATGGTGACTCCAGAGGTCCTACACAGACAGAACCCCTGTGGCCTCTGTGAAGACAGTACCAGTGGGGGTCACCCGACCCGATTCAGGACTCTGCTCCTGAGTCATAGTATGTTTCTTCTTCATTTTTGTTAGATCACATTTGATCATGTGAGATTTCTGGCTTGGGGGACTAGATTCTAGATTGGTGGTGGGACAAAATCCTTATGTGTGTGCTGTGTTGAGATTATCAGAGCACACCACACACAGTACGATCAGAACTGTTCAGTGCCTGATTTTTTTGTTTTCATGTGTGGAGTCTGTAACAGATAAAAAAAATCCCTTAAGATTCAAAAAATAGTTATGTGTGTACCCCGCTTTAAGATGTTCAGATGGCAAGCATTAAAATGAAAGCAGTTCATTTCACTCAATATTTAGCATTTCCTTCAAAAGACAATTGGCTTTAATATGTAGCCTTCATATCTGTTATTCATAAATGTCATTTTATTACACAAAAGTAAGAATTCAAGTAGAGATGTCTGAGTGGGTTAATGGAGAATCAGCTGGACCTTTAAAGCTCCAAGTCAAGGGTAGAAGATACCATGATTAAAAGTGGTATTATCGATTAACTGTACATTACAAACATACTAAACTATAACCTACGAAGTTTGATAACTTATTTGTTAGATATTTTAGAATAGAATAAATTTTTATTGTCACTGTTACAGGAACAATGAAAATCAGTTTAGTAGCTCTGTTCCGTTCAGCAGCAGATTCTTAAAGCACAAGCATATAGACTGCATAAAAACTGTCACAAAATTATACTGAAAATATTAAATTGAAAGATACTGACAATATACAAAACAACAAGGACATACTGAAGCACACAAAAGGCCAACTCTATCAGAAAGAACAAATATATACAACACATATGTATATATATTGGGTGATAAAATATATGAACATGTTAAAATAAAAAAATGCTTTTTTTTTTTTTTTTTCTCAGGATCAAAGAATCATTTAACATTCATGCAAACCATTATGATTACAGTGGACATAATGAATGAAAGGTAGAAAATCTGCTACAAGAGTATTAACATCTATTCTTATCTAAATCAGGTATGCTGATTCCAAATTAGTTATGTGGAGAAAAAAAAAAAAAATATATATATATATATATATCCACTCACTTTACAATCTTGCACCCAAATTACTTTTTTCTCTTGATCCTCCACTTTACAATCAAAGTCATACTTTTAAGCAGTCCTCATTTTTGTATTCAGGTTCTTCTGCTGGTGCATATTTTCTATAATGCATTACAAAAAATGTCAGGATGGTTAACACAGCTTTGCCAATTCGTGAGGCATCTACATGTGTACATGCATGGAAATTACAGTTCTGTTTTACTGGATGGTTTTTTTTGTTTGTTTTTTTTTTTAGAATAGTGCTTATGAGATAACTAATTTAGATGAGATTCCCAGCCCTGATGATGCCCCTCACTGAGAGATCTTAATTCCCTGGAAAAGAGGATGATCTGATTGATAAAATCAAAGAGTTGGTTTTATTGATTTTGGGCTATTTTCCTGGTTGAGGAAATTGAGAAATCTACGCACACTGACTATTTTAACTGACTTCATAAAAATGGATTCTGAAATTTTTCCACAGTATGTACAGTAGATGGGTGAACCTCTGCCCATCCTTATATGTGAGAGTCTAAGATACTGTTTTTATACCAAATTATGTTACTGAATTGTTGCCGGTTACCCTTATTAGATGCAAAATTTTCCTTCAGCCATTTCTTTTTACCACTTATTTTTGCATTGTTTTGTTGTCCCCCTCCCAAGTTTTAAAGATATGGAATTGCATCAAATTCAAAATTACCACATTTTTTCTTAAAATGGATCATTTTCCCCAGTTCAAATATCTGATATGTTTTCTCTGTTCTACTGTGGTTAAAATATTGGTTTATGAGATTAGGTAATTATTGACTTCTGTTTTTATTTCCAGCATTCCAACTTTTTTGGGAATTTGTAGTCTTCAAATTGTTGTATGCTGACTTGAGGAATATTTAAAATCCTGAGGTGCTGGAAAAATTCTAATTTTAGATTTGAAAATGTAGACATTGAGGGGTGCATATTAAAACATTGTGGTATTAAGCTCTTAATTTTGCTCAGGCATAGTGAACTCCTCAGAGCTTCCGCATTAATTAACTTTTACTTCTGCTTTTGCACGCTCTGTTTTAATGCTCTGTTGATGTTGATATTCTGGATATTCAGTGGTGTGTTTTTGCTTCAGAGTTATGTGAGCTGAAGTTATTTTTCACCGTTGCAGCTGTGGCTCTCATGGTTCCAGACACTGCTGGTTCAGGGTCTGACTCTGTTGTGCGTTTTGCAAACAGGTGTACATGCTCACATGTGTAAAATGTACGCTTAATTATTTGCACGCATTCACCTCTTTCCATCCAGTATTTCTGAGTAAATCTTAGGAGAACATATTACACTACATCCACACAGCAGGTCTTAATGCTCAATTCGTCTTTTGCATTCCAATGGTGTAAAAGTCAGATGAAATAGAACATGACTATTCAGACTGAAGTCACATTGCAAAACATCAGACATCAATTTAGGACCATATATGAAAGTGGCTTGGGTCTGATTAGGAAAAAAAATCCAATGTGAGTCACATATGGGCCCACTTTTACCTGTAGTGTGAACTTAGCATTAGATATTTCAGCAGCGGTGGCACATGATGGCCTAACACCTTCCTGAGACACTTAATACAGTTTGCCATTTCATTTGTCACTTGTCTATGCTTTATCAGCACAAGCAATGTAAAATGTCTTGTGCAGTACCAAGCTTTCATTCCTCTCTTGTCCAAAGGATGGCAGTCTAACATAAAGAAAAGCAGTGCACCTTAATAGTCTTCTCTCCTGTTTAGGGCCCGAAGCTTTCATCTGTTGGCTTCAATTTATTTCATCACACTATACTGCAGCTGATCTAATAGCATGTACATTTTGTTGTCACCTAAAGGGAATTTCTTGTCATGCTCTAAATTGATGTACCTGTTTGTAGCCTTGGACAGTATTTGTGCTGCACAGTCACAGTGTGTGAGCAGCACAGAGCTCAGACAGTTTTACCGATCAGCACATTAAGATACATCTTAAACAGTGAACCTTGCATTTATATTTGGAACGTTTCTTTTTATGTAGAGCTTTGCAGACTTAATCTTAATTTGATTATCACCAAAGGAATGTTTAAAGCCTTTGATCCCTGTGCCCCCCGAGGTCACTTCACACAGTATATAGGTTTTTCATGGTCTGTGGATTCAAAAAATTGCAAATAAAACATGTGATTTTTATTTTTACCTTTTTTAGGTGGGAGAAAGAGTTGTTTTACATCTTTAGCATCAAAAGAACTTGTAATTTCTTCAGGGAAGTTCTTTGGTGTAGCTCAGCATCCTTCCAAACCATGACCTCTGACTTCATCTACCTTGAGGATATACTCTCAAAAGACTGATGTCCTTTACCAAATCTTATCCTCCTCCTGCACTTACCTGCCTTATCGTCAGTTCCAAGATGGAATCACAGCAATTGTGTTCACTTAAATAATGCAGGAAAACAATCAGGGCCCTAAATTAAGGCATTCTGTAGGGGTTTAATTGAATTAGGACAGGAGTCTGAGAAATTCCTGTCCGATATTGATCAGGGGAGTGCATCTGTATTGATTTTTGTCTGGCATTTCCATACTTTAAGTCACGTGTTGTACCATAGCTGTGAGTGTTTTTGAACAAAGTCTGGTGTAGAGATTGTGTAATTTTGTAGGCTCGGGCCAAGGTTGGTATTGCCCCTAGAAACTTTTTCCATTTTGCTATATTGTGGAATAATCCTTCATGGCAAGCAAAAGTTTATAATACTTGTTAAATCTTCACAAATTAAAACCACTTGCAAATAACTAATTGGATTTCACACATTAACTTCTACAAAAACCAGTCCCCTTGACGGATCTGATCTAGCTATTTCAAAGAATACTGTAGTTTGCAAGAGTTTTTCATGTCTCGTTTTTCATAATCTTTGTTATATCAGAAACTGTCTTTTTTACATCAAATAAAATCTTCAAAACTCAAGTGTGGGGTATTTACCTGCATATTTCTTGATAAAGAGCAACATGTTCTCACACCTAAACAACTGTCAAACAACGGCCAATCACTTGTAAAACAACCCAGATGCATTAGATCTGCCACTATCCATTATTTTTGTAATCGCTTGATCTATCAATTATTTTTTTCAATTTGGTTAAAATGATTGTTTGAATAGATGAAAAAAATTATAACAATTTGAGAAAGACATGTCTGAAAATGACAACTAGTCTTTTGTTCTAGAACCAGCTGAAACAACAACCACAAAAAGTATAAAAGTGAAAGGATGTATAAAAATATCTATATAGAAATAATAACGCTATAAAAGTATATATAAAAATATCTATTAACATAAACAAGTCAATTGACATCTACAAACAATATGTGCACTGTAGTCTTCAACACATTTGTGTCCTACTCACTAACTTACAACTTAAGATGGAACTAACATACAACTTTGTGTTGATCCTGTAATCATGTGCATTACAATAAGTGTCCGTATGTAACACAACAGTGGAACCAATGTTTAGCATCAGGGAAATTAAGGAAACAAAGCTTCACTTCAGGAAAATTGTAATTACATTTTTTTTAATAAATTTGAGTTCATTCATCAATTAATAATTTAAGCTCTAATATGCATTAAACATGTGGATACAAAATTACACTAATAATTTTAAAAAATCCTACATAAATTAGCATTTTGGTTGTGTCATGATTTGGGCTGGCAAAAGATGGTAGTTAGGGTAAAATAAGAAAGTTACATGACATTCCAAAAATACACACAGCATTTATGTCATGTTTGAAAGGGGACATGAACCCTGGTCTCCTGTGTGAGACTGATTTCATGATGTCACATCAGTTCTTAAGGCATTTGGCATGCTATATGTACACATTTTCAGCCTTTCATGTTATTCAACACCATTTGATCACATGTCAATTTACACCAAGATCTCTAGTTCACATAACCCAAACCGTAACCTGAACCCTCAGTGCGTGGTATTTGATGCGGCGTGAACATGTATGCGGAAAGCTTATAATGCGTACAGATAACGCGGCAATTTAAAGTGGCATGTATGTTTATGTGAGTCATGATATCGCGTTGTTTGTTTCCATATCTGTCCTCAGCCATCTCTTTCTGAAGACTGTCCTAATCTAATTGCATCATTTTTTTTCCCGAAGGCACTTACTCAGACAACTGTGAGATGTCACTTAACAACCATTAAAAGGGATGGAGACACCTGTTGTTAAATCCCCCTTCAAACTTGACCCATACTGTGTTTTTTTTCACTGTATAGAACACTGCATGAATTACATAGTAAGAAGGCTAACCCAGAAGTTTGCATCACTTTGGTTCCACCAACAAAAAGCCAGCGGCATTTTACTACTGGCTTTTGGATTATCACAGAAAATAAGCTCCTTGGCAACAAAAGTTTGATACCTACTTGTTTTGTTTATGCCACAGTCACAGGAGTTAAACTACTAAGCTCCCAACTTGTAATTTGATTTCACACGCTTCATTCTGTACAGAAACCTTTCCTCTTAGCATATCCTGATCTTGTTGTGACTAGAATAGTTGACAAGAGTGTACACAAGGAAGTTGTACAGGTGAACTAGTGAATTAATGAATTTCTGTGTTTGATACAATCATGTTCGACGTCCCCAGCAAAATCTTTCCTTGTGTATTTTATATCGTAGAACAGAATGTGAAAATGTAAGTTTGTTTTATCCATAGACCTTATTTCAGTAATTTTACCAGAGGCTCATAGTAGTGTGTAGTTAGAGTAGTAAATGTTAATTACCTTCAGTGTTTTTAGTTTCTACATTTCCATAGCACTCTATTTGTGCATCTTCTTTCATATTCCAAGTCATTATCTGTACAACAACAAATACCAAAATGGCCAATACATTGAGTCTCATTTTCTGGGACACAGTCTAAACTGGACTTGAGTCTGCCCTCATTATGATGGTCTGCAAACCCCCTGAGAGAGCCGGACCTGACCCCAAAAATTGCTCAATTGACTTTTTCCATCTGCAGTTATGTGTGGTGATGGGGAACCATGACATTTAAATTTGCACCACTTCAGTTATTATCCTGTGCTTGCTGCTAGTTTTCAGCACAGACTATGACTCGAAACAGGTCACAGGATCAAAAGTGTCTGTTGCCTGAAGGAGGCACTGAGTAGATCCTTTCCATTTCTGCACCAAATGGTGTTTTCTCTCTCCCTCTCTCTCTATCTCTCTGTGTTGGTCTGTCTCTCTCTCACCAGTAACTTGCTGGAACACATTTAGATCCTGAGTAGAACTCCTCAGTGCCCACTCATCACTCTGCGTGGTGTTTGAAGATTACTACGCTCAGAGACATCCTCACTGGGCATCCAGGCAGCTTAGAGGCCAAAATCCATAATCCCTTACCCTTCATGGGAATTCTTCATGCACTTCAACATGCTGAAATACAACCCTGCTGCAGCAGCCACTCATGGTCGAGGAACTACTGCAGCCGCAGGCCCAGATAGATGGATGACATGTCTCGATGAATGTGGGAGAAGTGGAGGAAGTTAGATTTAAAAATAAGTTATATACCGCAGATACTTTCAGTCCAGAAATCTAATTGCAAAGCAGCGAGTAAAGGTGTTTTTATTCCTAATGTATGCTTCACTCAGTCCACATACAAAACTGTTTTATGTAAACCTTAATAATCCAGAAGACAGTATTTAATGAAAATATGGGTACTTCGGTGCAACTGACTGCTCAGCTGTGCAGATTTTCAACCATTCTCCACAATAAAGAATTCCTCTGAGGCTTTACTGCCTTATTAAAGGCGTAAATAAGTGTAGTTCCTTGATTTAGTAATCTGCATGAACAAGTAATATGTAAAGTTGAGCTGCAGTAGCTGAAGGACCGATGGGGTTTAATTTTTTTCTCCTCCAGGCTACACTTGAATGCTTTGTTAGTCTGCAGTGCTAAAACCCTTGTAATAGCTTGGGGAGTTTGTCTTGCCACAAAGAATAATAACCGTAATCTCCTACACACATTTATTTTTCTCATTATGAAATAATTTCTTTACCATTAACAGTCTGTTTGTTAATCTATGGGAGAAAAGGTCAGCAGTGTTGATGCCTGCATTTAAAATATTACTACCAAATACTGCACAGTGGATGTATTTAACAGGAAACTGTGGGACACAGTATAAGCTATAGTATTGTATTGTTTTAAAGAAACGTTAAAATGATCAAATTACATATAGTACATGTAGAATATGTCATAGCCCCTTGTTTAATTTAATTTTAATAGTTTAATTGCAAAGAAAGCATTGAATATTACTATAAGTCTTATTTTTAAATTATTGAAAATGATACCAGTTATTATAGCAGTAAATACAGGTAACCATAAAAATATTTACCTGTCACAAGAATCAGTGGTTGTTTTGTTGTTCAGATTGGTGACATCTGTCTCATACAGTCTTACAACTAAAGCGACTATCTTTAAGACAGGATGAATAGTTTGATTTTTTTTTTTTTTTTTTTTTTCACTGTCAGGCAAAATCTCTTGTTTATGGGAACTTTTTAATCTGCTCACCTTCTGACATGGTCTGTCTCCCAAAGGTATCTGTGCTGACCTCGATCTACTGCAGGTCATGCATACACCTGGATTTGAAGTTTCAGAAGCAACTTTATTACACAACAGAATTATAGAAATGTGCAATATGGAGTGTGATGGCAGACTTTTCTAATCCATTTTCTCTGTCATATGGATCCATCGAAACCAGAGATTTTACAGAACCTAAGTTTGAAAATGATTTTTAATTGTTTGTGTTTTTGCAACCTAAGATACTGCTTATGTGTGGGAGGAGAGACCCAAACATAGAGAACAATATCCGCATTAGTGTGGACGGGGGATAAAAGTTCTGCATAATTAGGAACGTAGTCTGAGTAACAGGCATGTGTTGTTAATGTCTGCTGTTTGGGTTTTGACAGCTATAGACTGCATCTGTTTATTGAATAAAACTCTGAACTCCCCTTCTGTTTCTAAACAAACAAGATGGTGATGACTAAAATACCAAACCTGAGGCTACAAAACAGCAGTTCACAAACCAAAGGGTGACGACGCAGAGGATTCATTGACTTTCTATGTTTTTAAGTTTAATTACATGTAGTTCACTAATACTGAAGGTCAGAACAGGTTTTAGATTAACTAAAACCTTAGTCTTTTTTGAACCAGGGATATCTACCCACCATCTGGACACCCATAACTTTCTTAATTTATGATTGTCAGTAACTCCAAGTGACAAACAGGGATTTTTTTTTTTTTTTTATGAACTTTCTGCAGCACTTTGCAAGGACATTTCCATCTCTCAGTCTCCATACGTTTGTCTGTAACATGTCAAGCCATAACTCAGAGGATATGTCCGCGTGACTGCCCTTGGACAGTGAAGAGCTGGACTGTTACCCAGCACTAGTGGCCTAACCTGTATCAGTGCGCTGCAGCTCTTTCTCCCCGCTGTTTGGCATGCTTCGTGGCACCGAGCGCTGAGGGCAGAGCGTGTCACCGAGCTGGCACCGGCTTGAACTCATTCAAGGTTACTCTTTGATTTAATGGTGATGCATTTTTTAAAACCGCATCATCCCTCTCTCTTGCCACCGTGCCTAGTCCATCTCTGTCACAAACACTGGCTGTGCGTCTCACCTTTAGCAGTGGAAGCACCAGGAGAGGTTGTTTAAGATATAAATCAATGGCAAACTAAGCCCCAACTGTGGTGCAAGCTGCTCCTGATTGTTTTACCTGCTGGCTTGTATAAAAGACGGGCCAGCAACAGAAAACTGTGCTATATATTTAGACTATGACACAGAGCAGTGGTCGACTCATTATGCAGACAGCTGTTTGTACATTTAACACTACAGTGTCCTATTCAGGGATATAACCAGAAGTTCTGAAAATGAATACCATGTTAATTTTTGTCCCTCTTTTTAAATGGTAAAATGGTAGATGGAGAAAAGTTCTGTTTAATGTGTCTTTGTCTGGTATAAATAGCATCACCTAGCTGTGTACTTCAGAGATGATTTTGACAAGGTGATATCAGTTAGTCATCACCTCTTCATGCTGTTCCAGTAAATATTCACTGACAGCATTGTGTATCATAAAAATAGACTTTCAACTGGTTGCTCTTTTCCTTGGAGGTGTAGCTGCTTGTAAACAGGCCTAATTGCCAGGGGTTAGCATCAGAGCATGCACACAAAGATAAATTCAGACAATGAGACATGTGACTTTTTTCCTCCCCTTAATTGAAATTAAATCTGAGCTATTTAGACAGGAGAGCATCATCCTGTGTGTTGTGTGGCAGCCTGCTACGGATGGAGATGAATGTTTCTGATAGCAGAAAAAAAGTGATGAAACAGAATGGAAACATGCTGTTATTCATTGTAAGCCACATAATCCTCTTATGTAATTTTAAAAAGCGCACACATTTTTGTCATCAACACCAGTCTTTAAAAACAAGCCCATCATATTTTTTCAAGGCTAAATTGTTGTAATTGCCTGTTTTGTCATACACGTTCAAACCAGAGGTGTCAAAAGTATTCACATTCATTACTCAGGAAAAAGTATAGATACTAGGGTTTAAAAAGACTTCTGTAGAAGTTGAAGTATCAACTCAAGGAAAAGTACTGGTTTCAAAACTACTTAAAGTATAAAAGTAAATGTAAGGGAAAAAATGGCATTAGGACAAAGCTTAGGCCACCCCACAGGGGCCTATAGTGCACTACCCCACCTCCCCAAAAAAACATTTTTCTAAAAGGCCATTATGACTATAATATTATATTAAAATGTTAATGCTGAAACATTTGGGATGAACTAGTCTACCTGTTTCAGCTGCCTACATGCCCATTGAAAATGAACACATTTTAGTACAATGCAAATGTATTTAAGAACCATATATGTGGACTACTGAGCATTAACATGTGTTTTATGGAGCGGAAGATATGATGACTAGTTGAATATAAGTATCGGAATGGTGCAAAAAGTCAGGTGCGATGGATCGCGTACAAACCAATAGGGTGTCAGAATGGTATATGTTTACACTTCTCATCCAACCACAATCAAATTCACTGTATCTGGATGGCAAACCAGAATGAAAACAAGCCAAAATGAAATAGGAGTAACAAGGTTATTTTTAAAATGTAAGGAGTAGAAAGTGCAGATAATTGCATGAAAACGTAAGTAGAAGTAAAAAGTCAAATGAAAAATAATTATGCCAGTAAAGTATAGATAACCAAAATTTCTACTTAAGTAAGGTAACAAACTATTTGTACTTTATTTGACACCTCTGATTCAAACATAGTGCATGTTACGATGACATGACAAAGCAAGGAGTTTGGAACCAATAAATATCTGCCATTGTTGCTAGATTAAGGACTTAACTATTGAACTTTTCCTTTATACCATTTTATTGCGTGTACACAATCACACATTATGAGAGTCATAAGCTGACAGCACTATTATACATGTTATTTGCTAGGAAAAGTCATCAGCAGTGTTAGAACCCAGTTGCATTTGCTGGGATTTTTTTTATCCTTTCTCAGTAAAAACAGTTGTGGAGACTAAACTGGACATGGTGCAAAAATAGAAGATAACAGGGCCTGAACATTTCCTTCAGAAACTAAGTGAATCATGTGGACCACAGGGGCAGCAGAGTTATGTAGTGGTTAGTACTTCTGCCTCACAGCTGGGAGGTTCTGGATTTGGTTCCTGAGCACCTTCAGTAGAAGGGATCATGAACCTTTGACACAAAGGCACTAGCATAAACATGTATGTGTTTTGTTGAATGACCATAAATTTCACAGCCATAAATCAGCTGACTGTATCTTATCACTGACAGGTGAAAAGGTAATAATATAACTTTGAGATTCTTTTGAATGAAAAATACTTTAGAAATGATGATGATTGATTATTATTATTATGTTTATTATTCTATTTGCTCAACTGGACTGACTTCAGGTTGTGTCTTTTTAATCACTTTTGGAAAAGTACTAAGTATTGCAGACTGGAAAGACCCAACATGACCTACACTTTTGGAAATGCATACTTTGCTCATTACAAATTGGCCCTTGTCGAAGTGAACTTGGAACATCTGCACCTACCTGACAGCAGATTATGAGTCCTAGTGTCACTATCACCAGTAATAGTGATACTAGGATACACCATCAAATATTTTTTCAGACCAGTGTACACTCCAAACCTTTTGCCTGCTATCTTTCTTCTGGGCATTTATGTTGTTTAATTCAGCAGTGACATATTCAGTAGTTCACCCAAAGGTCCATCCGAAAAATTTAAACCAGCTTTAGAACATCTTAATTGTTCGTTTTTGCACCCATAACCCACAACTTTATCTGCTGAGAACACAGACTGTGCCTGATGTGACCCAACTGGACACCATCAGTCGCACAATCCTAAGTGTTCATACGCATAGCTACCATCATCAGGCAACAAACCTGGTGTTGAATGATCCTCTGGAATCTTGTACTGAATAGCTTTTTAGCACATTTTGAATTTTGCCCTAACGCTTCTAAGTTGTACGACTTCAACCTCTCATAGTGTTGTCATTTGGAGGACAAATATGACTTATAAACCAGTATCTGAAATTTTATGTGACTATTCCATGTACATTTTAATACTACATGTTTTATACACACTTTCAGTTTTCATATATGCAGTAAATCAGTCTGAGAAGTACCACAGCAAATTTAATGTCAGATATCTTTGGCGATGAGGACTACTGTGATAAGTTCTTCTATGAATTTGTTCACTTGGTAGGGCTGTTAACTCTGGAGCCAAAGATGAGCTTGGGATAGTACAGGGTGTCCCAAAAAAATGTATATACAGCTGATAACTCAATTAAATGGTTCAGTTAACCACCACAATTGCACCTATTGGGGACCTGAGAATCTGCATGTTATGGTCGACCACCATGTTAATTCACCAGGAGTTACAGTGTGGTGCAGTTTATTATCAAGAGGATTAATTGGACCGTTCTTTTTGACGCTACTGTGACTGGTCCCGTTTACTTGAACTTGCTGCAGTAGTCTGTCATGCCAAGTATTAGAGAAGACTTTGAAGATGAGGAATTTTATTTTCAGCAAGATGGGGCACCCCCACACTACCATGGCCATGTTAGATCTTTCCTTGAGATCTTGTCAAACAGGTGGACTGGACAGAGGGGTTTCAGTGAATACCCTCCACGTTCACCAGACCTCACACCACCAGACTTTTTTTTTATTTTTTTATTATGGGGATATCTAAAAGACAAAGTCTACGCCATGAGACCTGCAACATTCGCTGAATTGAGAGCAGCCATTGAACGTGAATGCACGCAAACACCAAGGGAATTGTTTCGTGATGTGTGTGATTCTATTGCTTTGTGTTGTCAACAGTGTGTGGACCAGAACGGACGTCAGTTTGAGAACAGGTGGTGACAAAACAATAAAATGATGTTTGTAAATTCTATTACATTTTGAAAATTAAATGAACATTAATAAACACCTACTTTGCAATTATTTAAAGTGTGTATACATTTTTTTGGGACACCCTGTATGTAATTTTATGGGTTATTTATTTACTTACCTATATTAAATTTTATTGAATACACAAAACATGTATTTCTCGTTAAGACTTTATATCCTCGTGGTCCCCTATTGCACAGCATCTGCAGATACAGGCCACATATAGCAACCTATATTTTGTTTACAAAATATGCAAAACTCACTTTTTTTTTTTTTTCCTCAAAACTAGTCTGTGGATGTTCAGTTTGACAAAATAAGCCCTTCACTTAAGTTGGTGTGGGTTTGCATCCAGATTGCATGGGGGTTCCTGGACTTATTAGATTATAACTGCTTGGAAGTCCTGGTTTAGGCATTTTATTTGTGATGATGGACCTCTATACTTACTTAATGCAATACAAAGACTTTGTAGTGTCAGCAATTTGGAAATGTAAGGTTTTTCCACTCTAGTGATTTGATAAGAGCGTTTCCTAAACAAGTGTGAAATCCTTGCAGTGTGTGAAAAGGGTTTAGCGGGCAAATACTATGTGGAAAAGACTCTTGTCTTAACATAATGTAGTAAAGGGTGGAGATTTCTGTGTTTGGTGTGAAAGCAGCCAAGAAATCCAGCTGACAGATATTTGAAATCAGCCTAATTTCTGAGTAGTATTTGATCATAGATGTGCAAACAGCAAAATGGAAGAATTAGACCGACACTGCTGTCAGCCATTATCCAGTGTAGTCAGAACTGACAGCATTATGATGTTAACATCCATTAGAGCAATTAGCAGCACCATTCAGGTGCCCTGAATTTCAGTCTGAGACCTTTTTATTAAAAGGCCTCAAATATTTATTTCTGTGTCCTCCCAAAGAAAAATCTGTACATGAAATGAAAATAAGCAGCAGGACTGAATTAAATAGAGCGTAAAGTTAATTTCATGTTGCCACAATTCATTCGATTCATATGGGCTTAATAGTATTGTTCATTGTGCTGCATATTTAGAGGTGAGGTGTTCGTACCTGGTTATGTCTGGGGGGCATTAAGTCTGACTAATGAAATGACTCTATCCTCTGTGGCGTTTTAATCTATTCACTGGGAAAGTAATTGACAAGCCCACAGTATGTGCATTAGGATAGCTCCTGCACCAAAGGACAGCTGTCACTAAAGCAATTAAAATGACAAAGGTTAATTAATTCTCTCCAGTTTTTACCTGGTATGAGACATTCACAATGAGTGAGTTTTCATTTCCGGAGGAGTAATAGTGTTTTGAGGAGAGTAATTTATTTGTGATTCAAAAAACCACCAGCCATTGTCTGATAGACCCTTTAATATGTCAATACCTCCCACAAAACTGAGCCCCAGGACAGTTTCAGCCCTGGATTTGAAATGAATTCTGCAGTAGTACATGATCTGAAATGACAACTTTTTTTTTTTCTGTTGTGTTTTTTTTTTTTTAAATAAGATGATGTTACACCCTGCAGTATTACAAACATGAAAGGTGATCATATTAAATGCATCATGGACGGCTGTTTCTTCCAGTTTTACACTTAAACATTGTATTTGCAGAAATATCTGCAAGTAGAAAAACGAAGCCCCACATTTTCTCTGTGGTTGGGGTCAAGTGTTGGAAAACCAAGATGCAGATAATTACTATGCCATCCACCTCTGACACCACGAGAGCAGAACCCAAGAACTTTCTAATCCACCTAAATGTCAAAGCAACGTTCACAGCCCTCCCTCCGTGTGAATCTCCACAGGCTGCCAAAAGGCCAGTGGTTAGTCATCTGTTTACTCCTGCAGCTGCTGGGTGTCATTGGGACTCTGAAGGAGAAATCCCATGATTCTCTCTGCCATTTCTGACAGCTCCCGCCCAGACCACATTAATCAGGGATTGTGGGCGAGCTAGGGGATAGACGGCAGGCATGGATGGCTCCAGCCCAGGACAACTGAACCGAGGGAGAAGATCTGGGCCCAAAGATAACTTAAACGTCCAAACAACTGTTGGTGTGTAATGCTTTCAGTTTCATTCATACATTCATTCAGGTTTTTAGAGGAATCATCCAGATTATCTTGTTTCTGGAGAAAAATGTTGCTTTAAAAATATTGATGTTGATTTTAGACATGCTGACTGAAAATAGGAGCCACATTACAAGGTGCTCTAAAGGGTCCACACATGTGATTTCTATTTTAGACCCAAAGTCACAAATAAAACGCCTACGCATCTGAGAGCTTAAGTCTACAGCTGAAACGATTGATGAACTTGAATTGATTAAAAGCAGTTATTTCATTACAGTTCTCCTGAATCAAAGCTTTGTTTCCTTAATTTCACCGTCTCTAAACATTGGTTCGACTGTTGTTTCACACGGACGCTTATTGTGACGCACATGACACCAGGATCAACACAAACAACGTGGAGTGTAGCTCAGAAGAGACAAGAACAAAAACACAGAAAATGTCCATATGTTCACTTTTCTACATTGGAACCATCACTTACTCATTTTAAACTTTGAATCTTTCACACAAACATTACAAACATTAACCTTCATTTTTAAAGTTGTATGTTAGCTCCATCTTAAGTTGTGAGTTGGATCCAAACATGTTAAAGACTGCAGTGCACATGTTATTTGACTTGTTTATATCTACAGATATTTTTATATATACTTTTGTACTGTTGTTTGTTATTATTATTGCTATTTTTATATAGATATTTTTTACATCCTTTTATACTTTTTGTGGTTGTTGTTTCAGCTGGTTCTGGAATAAAGGACAGTTTGTCATTTTCAGACATGCCTTTTACTCTTTTCTTTGCCTATTGAAATAGTAAGTTAATTGAATAGAAGGAAACAGTTGATGGATTAATAAGATCGACTACAAAAATAATTGATCAGTCTTTTTTTTTTTTTTCTCAAGTTGCACATCTCTGGACCAGCTCAAAAAAAGTGAGTTGTACATATTTTGTGAATAAAATTGTCTGACATGGGTGTAGCAACTGATGCATCTCCAAGTGTGGTGTTTTAAATATTGAGGTTATTTAACTTTCCAACAGAGAAGAATGTTTTTGGTTTTTTTTGTACTGAAATTCAAAAGAATCACATAACACCAAGGCCTTGTAAAATAGGTTTTTGTTTTGAAACACTTGACTCATGCTGTGCTGGTGTCCATACTTTTTTAAGCTCCTGAAAACAGCAATTTGAAAATGCTGCTGATCCCATCCTCCTGCTGGTCCTGTCTTTCCCTGATTTGTTGCACCTCTTTCATGTTGCCCTTGACTACAGCCAGGGATATATTATGATACTCACAGTTAATTCAGCGCAGATACGGAACTGCACGTGGTTCTGTTGTCCCTGTAAGCAGCTTTTCTTCAATTAAATACTTAATTATATCATGATACATCAAACATTCACAGCAGATAAGCTCTTATAATGATTTTGAAAATTGTTTCTTTTATGCCCCATTTTGTTTTTAACAGATGAAGTAACATAATCAAATTACATTCCACAACTTAAGTAACTTAAATAAATTGCTGCAGTTGTTAATATTAGCAAAGCAGATAGATTAACAAATGACCAAATAAAACCAACCACTCACTGAATAGTGTAACATTGTTGGAAACATTTCATATAATGTAAATACACAAGTCAACAAAATATAGACTATAAGCCTTATTGTTTTTATGTCTTTTTTTTTCTCTTGTGGAAATATTATGGATTAAGCAAAGCCACTGAAATGCTGAAGTCCATTCATTTTTTCCTGCTGTATCATTTTAAGTTTGAAGATCCTAACCTAGACATTTCTTTGGACAAGATGAATGATTAATAACATTTGTGAAAAATAAATTAATAAAATAATTTGACAGGAATATTATTTTTCTTAGTCAGATGAGCTTACTAAAAAAAACTACTCTATTTGAATGCACTTGTAATATACTGTACACTGTGATCAAACTAAATTGCCTTTAATTTAACACTACTGATAATCACACATTTAGCCTCAGATAACATCAGTCACAGAACAGATCAATCTCTCCATGACTCTCATGTTTGTGCCAGACTGTTTACACTTGTAATCTTCTGCATAATGAGGCTGTATTGTCTCACAAAGTTTGGCTTTAATTTTTCGAAGCTGAACAAACTGTCCCTGGCACATTTGGGTACGGGGCGGAGAGATATCAACGTCACTTTATTGAGATGAAAGAACTGGCCCAAACAGCAATCTGAGACATTAGTCATTCCTTCGTCTCGGTGACAGAAACATGCTCTCAATTTACGAGTCAGGTGCTTCCAGTGATTTCTGCCAGCCTTGTTTCTCCACATCATAAATTCCTCTTTATGCTCACTCATCCCACAGGCAGACCCCTATTCTTTGGCCTGCCTTGTCAGAAAATATACCCCATGTTGGCACGTTGGATGTCATCCAGGCTGCCGTTAACAGTTACTGTCTTGCCTATGCCACGGAAGAGCACTGAATTTAAATAGACAGCAGTGATTGTGCCCTAAGGTGCACATTTGTACTTTTTTTACTGGTTTTCTATCACCTCTTTAATTTATTCTTTCTATGGTGTTGACTCTGCAGTTCCCACGTACACTGAGTTCATTTCCTCTAAATGCTTCACGTGGTGCCACTGGCTCCCAATTTATGTAATGAAGGTTTAATAGCCAATTGAAACATCCAATATCATTAACAGCTAGCGTTAGTCTCATCCAGAATTCTCTTTTTTTTTTTTTTTTGATAACCAGAGGTGGGAGGGTTTGATAGGACGGGGAATGTGTGATTTGCACCTGCTGTTTAATGTATGTCCCATCTCCTCTGGAGCATATTTTAACGCTTCTCACATTTTAGCACAATACTTGCTCTATTTCAGCCCTTTTTTTTTTTTTTTTTTTAAAAATTAACCTGAGGTATCATCTGCTTTATCACATCCATGTTTTGCTCTTCTGCTTGTTCTCATATCTATTTTTAACACTTTGAATGCCTGCTTTTCTCATAATCCAATTCTCCATAAAAAAAACATTCCATATAAATGCTGTGTGCAGACAAGAATTGTTTGAATGTTACATGAATATGGTGGTTCTGACACTTTTTACTTCTGAAATCTTGTTATATTAGCAAAGCAGAACTATATTCTACTGGACATTAAGTATTAATGTCTGCAAAATTGTCAAAACAGCACAGCTGACCTTTTGCCAAGCCCTTCACTTAAACAACCACATCCCAATTGTACATTAGCAATTGTAACAAGGCACTGTGAAAATGCAGAAATGGTGTGAATATAGAAGCTGCAAGTCCAACTGCATACTTCCTTAAAGTTTAATGGAGGGTGTTTAATTTTTAACCTTTGTGAAGCCACACACACAAGAAGAGACAACAGTGCAGTGCACTACAGATACTTTGATTTCACACTGCCATTCACCCCCCCCCATGATTTCAGGACATTATGGAAGTTAACAATTTGTTTATATAGTCCAAAATAAATACTGGAAGGTTTTAGTGACAATAGTACTGTAGTATTCATGTATATGTTAAACAAAAACTTTGTTGTTTGCGCCAAGGTAATACACTAACTACACTAACTTGTAGTTTTCATTGCACACAGCTTTTAACAAACACCAGTAAAGTACACAGTGAAGTGTTACACATAAGCAACTTAAACTTAGTATTGACCTTATTTGTCTAAAAGTGAAACAAGGGCACATGGGTAGAGGTTATAGGTACTACAGAAAAATATTAATGCTATTTGTTATTCTTTCATAAAACATATAATAATTAAGTAAATTTTCATGAAAAATGTGCAATAGCTTATGTGAAGTAAACATTACAGGGCACTTCATTTCAAACAAGAGTTTACCTGTACTTTTTGTTCCTATAATGAGGCTAATGCACCAAACAGTGAGTTTCCTAGTGTCGTATTAGTGTCAGCAGTAGAATTAAACATATTGTGTCTATGTTCACTCTGCCCATCTCCAACTATGCTCAAACACATCCTAGTTGGCTGCAAGACCAGCCTCACCCAAGGTCGGTACACATGGTGGCACAACCAGGTGCTAAAGTGTCTGGCAGCAGTGCTGGAAATGTGACGGATGAGCAACAATGCCCTTTCACCTGCGTCGTCTGGTTGGCAACCAACAGCATTTGTCCGGGAGAGCAATGGTCAAGCCTGTCTCATCACTTTAAGAACAGATGCTGGGCAATTGAGTGGGGCACATAATTGGAAGTTCCTGGAAGACTTGGACCAAAAGCTCTGCTTCCCAACTGTGAGACTGCATCCAACCTGTGACCAGACCTGGTTCTATGGTCAACTTCACTCAGGCACGTCTATATCATTGAGTGCACAGTGCCCTAGGAGAGCTCAGTAGAGGAGGCCTACGAGCACAAACTGAGGTATATGGAGCTTGCTGCTGACGCACAACAGTTAGGCTGGAAGGTGAGAGTCCGACCAGTTGAAGTAGACTGCAGAGGGTTCGTAGCTACCTCAACCTCCGGGCTACGGCAGGGGATGGGGCTGCGTGGGAAGGTCCACCAGCAGGCAATCAAGGACCTCTCCAGAGCTGCAGAAAAGGGGAGTCAGTGGCTGTGGATGAAGAGAAAGGACTCCACCTGGGCATTCAAGTGAGTAAATGGCATCTAGGGGGTGAACCTGGAGCGCTGGGATTCACTGCTGAACCCTCTGGAGGTGTCATAGGCCTATCAGCGAAACACTGAAGGAGGAGGGAGCCCACTTGATAACCCAGAAGATGCCCTCACTCACTTGATCATCCCAAAGAGTCTTGTTGGTGTCTCAAGTATGCAAGAAGGGATATAAACATCTAGTCCTACACAACAGATGAAATGCTTTTGTTTAACAGACAACTCAGACTTTCCATTAAGGTCAACATGCATTTTCATGATGAATTTTCTCTAAACATGGTCTAAAGAGGGGCACAAAATACTCCAGTTTAATTCCTGACAAGTGGTGCCAGGCACAATAAACCCTGCCCTGCGCAAACTTTTTAGCTCTTAATGGACATCTCCCTCTCAAAACGTGAGACTATGGGTTTGACCTTTCAACGTTGCTCATTTTGGAGCCTACTTGTAGTTTCCTATCTGTCAATAATAGTAACTGAGTACTTATCACCACTCTTTTTGGAATTATGACCAGTTGAAATCCTGTGACCTTGATTTTGACCTTTCAAGGTCACTCAAAGTCAAAGGCCATGATGCCATTTTGAAGCCCATGCCAGGTTTCCTATCTGTCAATA
>JAPQRP010000010.1:2655974-2683575 GCA_037367295.1 Apogon hyalosoma | reverse complement strand
CACAGATGAGAGAACAAAGCCCCCCCCCCCCCTATATACACACAGACCTGTGACAGTGATGTCCAAAGCCTCAGCTGAGGAACGCGACAGCACATGTATCTGGTTGAAGTGTTTACATTTTGTACCTTCACCCCACGATCAATACTTTGAAAATGAGGTCTTTTCTCATTCACAAAGTTCACATTGACATCTACAGTGACATTGTAGAACTGAAGTCCAGGTCAGTGTGTGTGAGCAAACTGTTGCGGCAGATGTGATCTCTCTGAATCGTCATTTTATGCACTTGGCTTTAGAGTAGAGGAGTTTGAAAAGATGGCCTCCAGTTGTTTTGAAGAGGACTCTGTGATGAACGAGCTGCTGTGAACACGCTGGCAGTGACGTTATGGAGTCTTTGGTGTCGAGTAGCTGCTGTATCTGCCTCTACGCTAACAGTTTACCACATTAAGTCACATTAGTTCAGGCATTAGGTCACAGTTAATTAACTGTGTTTTAGTACTCATTTACTTATGTGTTCATGTTAACTCTGGTATTAATTATACATTTTTCCCATTCATTATCATTACCTAGCTAACAAACATTTAGTTATCATCAACTTCACATGAGACATGATGGAGCTACAAATTAATTATTATCATCTTTACCTTTTTGTACCATTGGTTTAACTGGTGCAATTTACAGCCCACATTTTCACATGGTCATTAAGATTTGTTATAAAATACAATATAAGCTAATTAAAAAGCAAAAACACAATTTCTTCAAATTTGCCACAAATACTCACTTAGACCAGTGGTAAAAGGTCAAGGTCGCTGTGACTTCATGTTTCTCATTTCTATAAACACAATTTGTCAGGAATAACTGGGAAAAGACATTAAGTTAGGCTAATTAATACATAATATTGCATTAATTGTTCTCATGTTAATCACATCTTAATGACGTTTAATGTATAAATTAAGGCCTTTGTTATATGAGCAAAATGAGGAAGTGATTATTAGACACATTTGTTCATAATAAACTGTTAGTTCATGCTCATTATTGCATTAAAGCTTCAGCGCTTGACAGTTTTTGGTGTGTTTGGGTGAGAATTCCATAATCCTCTGCCAGCAGGTTTTAATTCAAGTGACCCCAAAATAAAAGACTTTGAGCCATTTCTCTTAGCCATAAAAATGCGACATTTGCCCGGAGGTTGTGGTTGTTTTCAGACGTGTATGGGCTGACTGACGTCGGTAACTGCCTTCACACAGAAGTTTAGATGTGTTTTCTAATTGTAATTATGATACCCATATCGTTAAGGGTAACACCCTATCTTAAGAAAGGGGTTGCCTCTGTATTTAAAATACAAAATTATACAAGGTTTAAAGCCTAAATTTTAAGACTTTTGCCATTCAGCTGCATCACACATCACTGCAGTTGTCTTTCTAAAGAACAAGATGAAAGTTCAGGAGCTCCTTTGCAGAATGTTTGATTTCTATTTCTATCAGTCCAGAGTTTGAGCCGTCAGGTAGTTTCTGTATATGAATGAGCTGTATGAACAATATGAATGAACAGCGTCTTTTTTTCTCCCATTGCTCAACACAAAAGTCTATCACTTTGGCTCGCTGTTGATTTATTATAAAAAGATAAAGTTGGATGTGCGCAGGAGAGAGGCTTCCTGCTCTGTATTTATTGGCACTATTATGGTCTAACATAAAGCTCCTTAGGATGTAAAAGCTCAATGAAATACTCAGTGTCTTATAGACTGTCTTGCTTACAATGAATTATGGTGACATTATAGGTCAGCCTTCATACTTGGATTTAAAGATAGTTCATGTTTCAGCATGTTTCATTTGGTAATGTTCATAATAAAAATTGTAATGGCACAAAAGGAAGCATATTTTTTAAAAAATTATTCAGCAGCAGAACTGAACAGAGCACTGCTGATCCTAATTTAACAGCAACTTACTGTAAAGGTAGAGAACGATTTCAGATGGTTAACTTAAGATTATTTCAATTTGTGATTTGGTTAAATGTATACACATAATTATTTATCATATTTTGTCTCAATACAGTGTGGATGCTTAATGACATATAAATATCATACACCACATTTATTTTTCACATTTTTTATCTAACATTAAGAGTTTAGTCTCTAATGATCAAATGATACATCATTTACATGGAACAGTTATTATGAAACTAGTTGTTTCTGCCTGCTCTTGTTCTAAATAATTTGATTAAACTAGAGGTCACTTCTCTGAAAGATGATGTTTTTTGGAAAGGAGGACAAGCTTTAAACTGAATTATAGTGATTATAGGTAATTTTTTTCCATTCTTGGATTCAGGGATAGTTTATTTGTGATAAAAGTAATAATGACACAAATTAAATCATATATTCATAAGGAAATTAAGCAAACATACCTTTTAGTCTTATTTTTGTAGAGGTTGCATCTGTTATGATTTAGTAAGATAATTACTGGAAAATAAATATTCTGTGCAGTGTTGACTTAAGACTTTGAATGATTGGCCTCTTACTCCTAATTCCATGTACCTATCACAGCCTGATCTGTGCTATAAACCCAATTTATTCCATGTGTGAAAATGTCCAAATGCATCAGCAATTTACAGAAGTTTCAGGGGATTTAAATATAATATTATTATCTTTGGTTTTACTGCTTACATAAAGAAAATGGAAATGACCTGTTTTTAAATTGAAATTCTTTTCACATATCAGACTATTGACTGAGCCAACAGCAGCTAATATAAGCTAGTTACAGAGATGATCTAACTAAAACTGGGAGATTGCACTTTGAGTCCCATGGACTCAATTCCCTGAATAAATTCTCATTTTATGACAACTGTTGGTTTTAAATTAATCAGACACCCCTGGGTGAAGATCTTTCACATTTTATTTATAGACTACAAAACTGTGATACTTGATAAAATCTGAAATTAACAAATGATTGTTTTCAGACAGACTGTAGAGTCACCTGTTGTAACAACTCAAACTGTCATGTCACGAACACACATGACCAAAACCATCAAACTCACTGAGGTAATCAAGAATTTCTGTGTTTACAGATGAGAAATCTGCTCTGCTCAACCACAAGACTGCCAGAAACATTAGGAAGACATGGCATCATTGGCTCACTGTGATACATGTGACTGATCAGCTGCTAGTTAGCCGTTATATTTCCATCAATAGTGAAACTGATGGCAATTTTCTCCTTTGTTAGCTCACTAGCAGAGATGATCTAACAGTAGTTTTCTTGTACGATAAGAGCCTGAGATTACATTACACAAACTTCAATGTAATCAAAGAATCTGGGTATTTTTGTTTATTTACTCAACAGAGCTGCAGCTATCGATTATTTTTGTAATCAATAAATCTATAGATTATTTTCTTTGATTCAATTAAATGATTACTCGAATAGGATGAGAAAAATAGTAAAAATGTGAAACAAACATGTCTGAAAATGACAACTTGTCCTTTATTTCAGAACCAGCTGAAACAACAACCACAAAAAGTATAAAAGTAAAAGGATATATAAAAATAACAATATAAATGTGTATATATGAAAATATCTATAAACAAGTCAAATGACATCTACAAAAAATATGTCCACTGCAGTCTTCAACACATTTGTATCCAATTTTCTAACTTGCTAACAAGGTGGAATGAACATACAACTGAAAAAAATAAAGACAAATATTTTTGTTTGTGTGAAAGCTTAAAAGTTTAAAGGAGTAAGTGATGGTTCCAATGAATAAAAGTGAACATACAGACATTTTCTGCCTTTTTGTCCTCGTCTCTTCCTTGCTTTTTTAAATCATTTTTTTTAATCAATTTAAGTCAGTTGATTAAATATTGTAGCTCTACTTACTTGTATCTAGATAATCTTGTATTTCATTAGCACTATATATTTACCAAATAAATTAAATATTTGGAAATATGTTCTATGTATTTGCCAAGAATTGGTTGGCTAGTTGATAATGATCAACTGAAACATCATTTATACGGTGCAGCAGACTTACTACAAAATTGGCTTTGGGGCACTACAGATTCCTGAAACCTAATCAGTGGAGATCTGGAAACTGCTGCATTCTGATTTTAGAGACACTAGATATACTTTAAAAATGTAATTGTTTTATGAGAGTAACAGTCACTTTTTTTTAAGCAGTGAAATCTTTTATTGAAGGGTAGGGAAGATCATCAAAGTATAAATTACAGCGCGCATGTGAAGTGCGTGGCCGGTCATGGACAGACCTAATTCCTTGTTGTGGTCCCTTGCTGTGTTGTCAGTGTCATTCTGTATAGTCCCCAAACTGTGACATGCAATTAGCTTTCATCTAAAGCACCTGACAGTCTCTGGATTAGAACACTCGGAGGCACATTCACAGAGAGACCCCACTTCACGGATTAGAGCCCAACCTGTAATCCAGCCCAGGGAGATTAGGCAGATCAGAGACAGTCCTGACTAAAGCAACGTTTATATCCAGAACAACCCCAGCTGACTGCACCGACACTCACGGGGGCCAAGATTTACCTCCTTACCAGCTTCAAACATGCAAGAGAGGCACAAAGACAGTGGGAGTGTTTAGGATGTGAATGGAAGAAATACTGCAGAGAGAAAAGACAAAACTCTAACTGGATAAAGGACGGGGGGAGGGGGAACAAACACAGCAACATAAAGGTCAACAGTCACACTCGGACAGCTTTGGGTTTTACTGGCAAAAATGGCTTTTATCAAATATTAGCTGATGGCTCAGAGATATCTAACACGGCGTTTTCTCCTTTTACAAAGATACAAAAATATCGTTATTTAATAGTTCAAGGATATTTTTTTGTAAATTAAATTACACATTTTGGATCAACTTGTTCTTCACAGCCTATTAAGATGACAAAAACGTTTCTGTGTTTTAGAAATCTAAATGCAGTTTATTTACAGTTTTAGGCATCTGATTGGTATGGGGAGATATGGGGAATTTATCACAGTTTGGAGCTGTACTTATCTTTGGAAGAATTAGTCTGTTCGGCCATGGTAGTGTTGCAAATCAATAAGCAGGGCTTTCCTTAAATATCGGATTATCCTCTCACTCTACGATATGGAAATCAATTAAAAGACTCTTGAAAACTGAGGAATGCATAACAATAAAAATTTAATATTTACTGTAAAAGGTGATGGAATGCACAGAAATGAATAAATGAATGAACATGTACATTTTTATGACACATTTTCCACCCTGTTTTAATTCCAATAAAAAGAATTTGGGTCAGTAATCAAACCGGGTGGACATTTTGAAGCCAAATTAGCCACAGAGTTAAGGTTTTATAGAAAAACAGAACTTTAATGAGAATGTCAGATATATTTTAAAGAAATTGACTGTAGAAACATATTTGATTAAATGCCAGGATGAAACTTGTTTTGTTTATGTCACTTCCTGAAAATGGTCTCAAGGCAATTGTAGTCATGTTGCTTATACTTTTAGTATTTATGCAGAATTAGTCTTTTAGGCCATGGCTGGTACAAATCAGTGAACTGGATTTTTTGCTTTCCTGATGATGAATTATCCCCCAGATGTGGATAATGGAAATCGATTAACAAACTCTTTAAAAAATGAGTAATTGTGCAACAATATTGCAGGGTAATGTTTACAATAACAGATGACACTTTTTCATACAGCAAAATACAGTATTCATACAGTATTTCAGTAACATTTTGATTTCATACCTGTAGAAGAAATCATTTGGTTTTTTTTTTAAGTTTTTGTCATTCTGTCAGTGTTATGGGTGTGAAATACAGTGTGAATAATGTCTGACTTAGAAACACAGAGTACAAGCTCAAAAAAATAATTATTATTATGATTATAATGTAGAAAGGGCCAATAGTCCAATAAATTCTGAGAACTTCCACCTTATTACATTCAATAACAGGACTTAACACTTGTTCCACCCTGTTATTGAATCCAAGAGAATAGAGCTTAGCCAGCTATAGACCTTTGAGAGACAAATTTAATAAGTAAACGTTCTACAGATAACAACTTTAAAATATATCTGAGAGTTGCAAAACATTTTTTGGCCCAGCAAACATTCTCAATAAGATTGTGTAACGAGGTGTGTGACAGGCAGGATACTGCTTTAAAACATAAAATCAAAACAAAGTATGGAGAGACTGAAAACCTACTTTAGTTTGCAGAGCAGAGGTACTGTAGAAAAAACAACTGTCACTTCCTGAAAATTGTTTCAGCTTCCAAACGACACTATAGTTCTAGGAGGACGGTAAGTTCAAAGACACTCACTAAACACAGAACATGATCAAAAAGAACTGTAGATTTCACTCGTTCACTCGATTTAAGTATGATTAAAGCCATTTAAACCTAGTATGTAACTCTGATTACCATGCACTGAGGATATAACACTAAATGCATATATTAAATAAATAGGTGTGGAAAACACACAATAGTATTTTTAAATATCTTGTACCTCTTTTTATGTGGTGATGAATATCTAAATATATTATTTATTTGTTAAAAATATGCAGCTCAGAAAATATAAGTAAACATTACTGTTACAGGAATAACCTAGTTCTAATCTATATTTTAACTACCAACATTTTCATATCATGCTCATGATCAGTTAATCAGCCTAGAAAATGTCAAATGCATAAACGTATCAATTTTATTTTAACTCTTACCTTATATAACATAAAGTCCATCATATTAATTTCATTTAATTCACTGTCATGTCAACTGTTAAATAGCCTCAAGAGTAAAATACTAAAGTATCACTAAATGAAGATTATAAATAGTTGCCAATTACTTTTCTGTCATTTAGGCTAAAACTTTCAAATATTGTTGATGCATGATGTGTTTAAGAGCTGCTAATGATGCTTCTGACAGTATTTATCAGTTTGGAATCAGTTTACTTGCACATAGAGCACAACAAGACAATATTATTATAAAAAAGTTACTTCCCTTATTCCCTAAATATTTAAGCAGAAGTAAATGTTAATATAACATTAAGGAAGCTTACAGCTTACATGGAATCTTATGTTTAAAAGCTGAGGTTCAATACAGTGAAACCTATGAGATGCAATACATTTTTCACAGTTTAGACTCCTTTTCAAATGTTTTTGAGTAAATATTATGTAGAGGTGGCTCCACAGAGATGTACCTCCATATTTAACTGAATATTGATTAAAGGAAGTCCAGCAATAATGACGAGGAAACTCCTCAGATTATTGTGTAGAAAAGTTAAAAAATGTCAGACTTAAATTTGAATAAATTCTGGAAAGTACATATTTGTATATGAAGACACAGTCTGATGTGGAACTGAAATAAATCACATCTTTGAGCAAAACTCAACATTCTCAAAAAATAATTTTGGAAAAATGGTTTGGAGTTAATCAGCAGCCCGACCAGTAGCACAATTGATAATGTAATGATGAATTAAACTGTAGAAAAAAGGTGGCGTGTAGAAATGAATCACAAAACAAAACTTCAGTAAATCTAAATAATCTGTGGCAACTTTATCACAGTTTTTATTCCTTGGCTCAGAGTACTGCCTAACTTTGTGACCTAGTATGTGTTGTGCAGGAGTTCCCCATCCTGTAAACCCCATTTATTTGTGTGTTAATATTATTCCCAGGCTTCATGTAAAGGCCAGAATTCCTTGACAAGATAACACAAACAGCATCGCTATGCAGAAGTCCTTTAGGAAACGACTCTCAGATTGCCAGATGCAGCAGGTAGGCTGTTGGACAAACCTAAATGCTATCTGCTCATGGCGAGGCTGTGATAAGGCACAGGCGTCCGCTCTTTGAAACAGGAAGATAAACACCCCCGGCTTCCCTCGGGAGCTTGCAAGGAGATTCTATGGGCCGGACCCCCAAAACAGCCAACACATTTCACCTTTAATAAAACCACCGGAGAAGCCAGATGACTCGGCGGTTGGCTATACACAAAACCCTGCGAGGAAGAATGAATGTGTGTGTCAGTTTTCATTTACCTGAATGCTGCAGCGCTTGTGACGGCTGTGTGTGGGGAGGATTTGTGAGTGCGACAGTTCTAGTTTAAAAGAGTTGGAAAGCACAGGGAGCAGCCTGATAGCAGATTGGGCCTGCCACTTTACAATCTTGATTGGCTGTTTTGTTCAGAGTTCAGCTACAATCCATGGTTTTGTGCATATATGGGCCACTCCTTTCAAATTTTGCTGCTGCCCCACAACTGCATTTAGAAGACATATAAACATTCATATCTTAGATGTTTATGGAAATGCATGTAATATCTTCTGAAGATAGGAGTAAATTTCAGATATATAAAATTAGCATTTATTGGGCAAGTTTGGTATGCAATGCCTGTCCTGAAATGTAACCCTCTATTTGCACATTTTCCATTTCTTTTGGAAAGATCTGTTTTGAGTTTTTAAAAGTGGAGTAAAAAAACCAAACATTTTTATTGTAAATATTAACACTTAAAAAAGTAGCACCATGTCTTGACTCTATGTAGAGAAAAATCATGAAATAAGTGAAAATCATGATCCTCTTCTGCTCCTCTACAGTCACAGCATTGTGAACTAGCTAGTATTAGCTTTGAAATACTAATGTCAGGAAATGGCCAGTTCTCAGTACAGCACAGACTCATCACAAACTCCATGTAAGCGTTTATGAGTAATCACCATCAAACGCCTTTTGAATGTAATGAAGCAAATGTATTGGATTTTTAGTTCAGAAGTTGCAGTCAGAACTGTGTTAGCTAACTCTGGAGCAAATGGCACCTTCGAGATCAGATCAAATGACTGAAAACTGTCTGAACTCTACTGAAAAAAAACCTCAACTAAAACAGTCAGCATACAACATGAGAGAGAAAAGTATGACTGGTGTCATGAATACACTAAATGATTACTTTACATACATTAAATATATGTAACATTAGCCTGTTCTTATGTGACGTTTGTGTCTGTATTGTACTTGGAGCCTGTTTGTTATTGTTAACTCCATTTCTAAGCCAACTGTAGCTAGTATGTGTATATCACCCTTATGTGTTTTTGAAAACTCAAACACTGCTGTCACAACAGAAATCAATGGGCAAGCTGTTTTTACAAGTAGACAAATGAGAAAAGGTGGGGAAGGTTTCCATTTCTTAAAGATAAGTTAGGATTTGTTTACATACTGGAAATGATACATAGAAATGTTTTATATAGACAGTACCTCACATGCTACATATTGCACTTAACTTTAGATATCTTCATTTTTGTAGTAACATAGCACACACTCCAATGAGTCAAGTCTCTACAGCAGGGGTGTCAAACTCTGGTCCTTGATGGCCGCTGTCCTGCATGTTTTAGATGTTTCCCTCTTCCAACACACCTGATTCAACCACATGGCTCATTATCAAGCATCCCCAGCAGCCTGCTGAGGAGCCATGTGGTTGAATCTGTGTTGGAAGAGGAAACATCTAAAACATGCAGGATACTGGCCCTCGAGGACCAGAGTTTGACATCCCTGCTCTACAGCAACAATTTTGTAATTTTGACAAGGAAATTAACATAAAATAAACAAACAAACATGTGGATAGGGAGAAGCATGACACAGGGCGGATTAATTCTGAACATGAAGATAACTCCAATCAGCTGAAATGAAATGAGCGCATACCATGTTTAGCTATGTGAAGAAGAAAATAAGTCAATCAGCCACATAAAACCATTTCTTTATTGAATTTACAGAAGATTTACTGTATTTTACTCTATACAGTGACAGTGATATAAAATTACATTTACTGTGATAATTTTTTTCAATAGATAATAGAAAGACCTTGGTAAACATCTAAGATTAGTTTACTTAAACGGGTTGGTTGTACTATTTCAGTAGACCGGCCTATAGGACGCTGCTGATGTTTCAAATGGAATTTAGCAAATTTATTTATTTTTTTACATTTTGGGCATTAAAGCGACGCTCTTATCCAGAGAGGCTTAAAGAGAGGGGAGCTCTTAAGGGTTAGTTTGCCTCAAGGACATGTGGCTCTTGCGGTATCAAACCTGTGACATTTGAGATATGAGACAGACACTGGGACCTGCAGCTGTACCCCCAGCTATAGCTTATTTTAATCTAATTTATGACTTTCCGTGGCTATGTATGAATCACAGCTCCAGAGTTCATGGTTTTATATGAAGAGACAGAGAATCTGACAGTCTAGAAATGTCACCTCTATATCCAGACACTCTTTCTGAGACGGACAGGTAGTTTAAGAGTCCTTACTGTGCCAATATCGCCTTTTGGTGTATTTTCCGAGCAGGCAGTTGGAATATGATTGCTGTCATAGTCGTTTTTAGTGAATTTAACTCGTCTCGCCTTGTGAGATCCCCCCGTAGTCAAGTTGATAGATCAACTAAGGGCATTTGACGCCCACTAAGAGTTAGGTCTATACTCTTCCAGTGATATCAAAGTGTTACCTGAGGGGGGTCAGAGATGATGACAAATCACAAAGTGTGTCAAGACATCACAGGCGAACTGTGGATGGAGCTGAGTCCTATCGCTGCAGAGCTGCTTTGAGAGGCCAGGGCACAATTATTACCATGACTTCTGAGGAGGATAAATACTGTACGTGGACAGACTGCAGGATATCAGAGCTGGGCCAGTTTGAAGATGGAGGAGGAGGAGGAAGAAGATGTGTATATGTGTGTGTGTGTGTGTGTGTGTTGGGGGGGTGTGTGTGTGGGGGGGGACGTAGCCACCAGTTTTCCAACTTACCCAGAGGAAAAATGCATAATCATATTATTTCACACACGACTTGGTTCAAAGGCGGCCAAAATAAGTTTGTGAGGTTCCCATGGGTCTGTCAATCTGTTGAAGGAGCTGCAGGCAAAAGCTTAGGATGCACCAAGTACGAAACAATTATGATCATCCTATTAAAGCATAGCGACGCAATTTGGCAGCCCTGACTGGAAAAAAAACACACTGCCATCAAGTAATGCTACGAGATCAGCTCCAACTACCAAGATGCTATTGTACGTATAACTCAGATGCCTCATGATATATGTTTATTGTGACAGTCAGTCTGGAATCCATGTAAGTTAACGTTATTGCTTTTGAAATCAAAGGATCCTTGTGTTCTCCCAAACCAGTAGGAAAAAAAAAAAAAAAAAACAGGGTGGGGGTAAGATGATTAGTGCGCTTAGTCAGCTGTGAAATTGAGTTTATGGTTTTCAAGACGGTGAATTCAATTCGATAATGGGTATTAAGTTGTAGAGAATAATTAATAGTAATTGACTTCTTTCCATCACTATGCAAATTAAACACAGATAACACCATGGGAGCTTTTTAAGGCCAGTCAAGTTTAGTGAGAATTAAGTTTATAAAATCTTTGTTGGTGAAGAGGAGTGGCTCCTGTTCACCTTTGATTGCTTTGTTGACAGATTTATCGGTGGGGTTGAGGGGTTACTGTCTCCACGAGGATTAAAGGAATTGGGTTGTCACAAACTGTCAAGACGGCTGAGTTAGGAGCATTCTGCTGCTGTTTGTCATAATGGGCTCAGGCTGTTCTGTCAAACATGGATCGTATTGAGGTGTTGTGTATTTAAAAAAAAAAAAAAGGAGAAAGGAGAAAGGAGGAGGAAAAAAGGCAGGATAGGGATTGAGTGGATAGTGCTGAGGGGAGAAATATCCAGTGGGACTGTGTGTGTGTGTGTGTATTTATATATGGATTTGTCAAGATGCAGATTTGGATTTGGGAAGCTTGTGTTAGCGCTGACATTAGCTAATTCATGTTGAAGTTGATGAATGCGATGATGTGTTTATTTTCAGAAACATCACAGTAAAAGAATTTAGAAAAATAAACATGATTTAAAACTCTGAAAATCAAGCAAAGATGCAGAAAAAAAGAAAAGGAAAACGCTTTTACATTTGCAAATTTTGTCACCTTAACACTAAATGTCTGCTATGTAAATTTCAGGGGACATTTACTGCGTGCACCGAAATCTTTCCAGATATGAAACGACATGAAGAAGGTCAAATCAAAGGGGACAACTCACCAAAGAGATGAATGAAAGCAGCAGCAGAGCAGCGACCCACTCACATGTGGTCTTCATGCCTCTTCGTGGACTGTCTCTCCTCATGTCACAACCCGTCCTTGATCCTCAAAAAAAGAAAAAAAAAAAGGAAAAAGCAAACTGTCCTCCTGACTTGCCGTGTGTTATCAGCTGCCGAAGTTGACTGGAATAAAGAGCGTGTGAAGAAGAAGAGGAAGAAGTGGCGGCTTTGATGCTGCTGAGGCTTGAGAGCAGAGCTGGATCATTCAGACGAGGAGAAGGTGGGGGTCAGGGGTCTGCTGGTGGAGGCGCTTCACTGGGGTCTGCTGGTGCTCGTCTCTGATGCAGGGCTTTTTATGGTGTTTTTTGTTGGAGATTCAGCACGAGGTGAGAACGGAGCTGTTTGTACATCTGGGTGTCAGTGAGAGAGAGAGAGCGAGAGAGCGAGCAAAGCAGGATGGAGTCCACAGCAGAGACTTAAGGAACAACTTTTCTTTTCTCATCGTCAGGACTGACATCTAGTGGCTGCTACCTGCACTCACTCTGAATGTTTAATACTGCAAACACAGTTAGGCAGAGGTAGAACATGCTGCTTTTAACTGTTTTTTTTGTTTTGGAGCATATAGATCTGATCCCATTTTTAACTAGTTCATTTTAAGGCTCTGCATGATGCAGTGAAAACATTCTGTTGTGATTGTTGCAAAATGGTGATTCTACCACCAACATGTATAAATGACTAATTTTGAAATGTTTTCCCCCCCAGCTAAATCATTCAAACTTTAACTCAGCTAAAACTGTGATTTTGTAAAATTGTGAAATGTAAAAATTACACTGATATCATTGTCAGTGATGTCAAAACTCTTTTAGTTCAGGAGTCTAATGCTCCCTACTTTAATCTCAAGTTGGTCAGACCAGTAAAAATAATAATGTATAAATAATGACAATGCCAAAGTGCAAGGAAAATTGCATATGCTAAACAAATACTGTATGTACAACCTGAAATGTCTTGAAGTGCAATTTTAACAATATTCTGCCTGTTACTACATGTTTTGTGTATTTATAGATCCACTGTGATCTGTAAGTTGTAATGCAACATATGTAAATGATAAAGTGAGGCATAATCTAGTTAAAATTGCACTTATTCTTCTTAAGAAATATCAGGTTGTTCATGGTTATCTACATTATACTTTGAGATTACAGATTACTTTGTAAATGTAAACATTTTCATAATGTAATTTTACTTTTTCACTCTAAAACACAGAGAAAAGTTTGGAGTTGACATTATTTATAGGTTATTATTTTACTAGTCTGACCAACTTCAGATCATATCGGGCTGGATGTGAAACCCGAACTGAAATGACTGACATCCCTGCTTTAACTAGTATAAAAACATAAAGATGTGCATTTTTCCCCATTTCTAAATGTGGATCTTTTTAAATTGCACCTTTTCAAAATTATAGATTTGGAAGAGTTTATATTGTAATTATGATTTGATTTGTGCAGCCCTAGTTCATTCATTCAATCAAAACTACATTCTTAACAAAATCTATTTCACATAGATACTGTGGTAAAATATCATGATTATTATAGAAATGAACAGCTTTGGAAAAAATAAGAACACGTGGTTTTTCAGTAGAAATTCAATATAGGTGGGCTTAGGAAATGCTCCAAAGTTATAGGATGACTTCAAGCTGTGTATGACTTTCATCACTAATTTTTCTTCAAATTTGTAAGACCCGAGTGATAGCCTCCTTATCACTAATCCATAAATCTTTCTGTACTAACGCACCTAAATCACTTCCCTCACGGTGAACAACCTCGAAGCGTACTCTATCAAAAGCCATCTGTTTGTTTACATACCAAACCGTCACTTGGGCCTTTTCGGAATTCCATACAGCAGCAAGAAGCCGTTCCATGTTTGTTGCTGCTGCAGCCATACTGTGACTGCGTGGAATTCCCATTCCCACAATGCACTTCATAACAAAATTTCTGAAAAGGCCCGAGTGACATATTGGTTTGGTATGTAAAAACGGATATGCCTTTTCAGAAATGTATAGCTGTTAACTATGTTACTCATCTTGTGAGCAACATATACAAAATAGGCACCTGAGCAAATCATTTTCTGGAAATTACACCACGTTTGGACCGTGCATTTTTAATGGCACTAAGTATATTATGCTGGACTGAAAATTAACCACATTCTGGTGAAGTTGTATTTGATGAGAGCGTATTTTAGTTAAGTTAGCTTTATGATTTGGTTACAAAGACATGTAGTGATTATTGTGATTAAAATTGTGATTTGTGACTTTGATTTGAGTCTATTTACTTATTTAACATATTATACTGTAACTGAAGTGCCACTGGAAACTGACCTTTGGTTTGATTTTTTACAGGCTGGGACTGCCCCCCCTTCAAAATACACAGTCTGGCCTAAAAAGTCCCACCGTAGATTTAATTAAGTGAGATTCTTCCATTGGATAATTAATGCAGTGATTAATATGTTTCAGTTGCATCAAGTTCTTTAACCCTAACTGATGCAGAGAGTAAACAATCATGACTGAAGACATGTCTATTGGTCACGGAAAAGATGTAGCTATTTCAGAGAGGTCACATTTTTGGCCTCTGTCAAGCTAAGAAAAACAGAAAGGAGATACTGAAACTACTAAAGTTGGTTTAAACCTTCCAACACATTATTCAAACTTAAAGGATATGGAGAAAGGGTTCGATCTGGGGTTGGGCAGCTGCTCCAGTGTCTGATTCTGTCTAATTCATTCTGCAAAGCCAACTTGTAGGGATGAACATTGGTCTTTGTGTCAGTTATCTCATATGTTTCGGAATTATAATTTTTTTTATTACAATATTCTTTTCAGAAAATTGAATGAAACTGAGTAAATACCTTGAGACTAGATTTCTTTAGGTTTACAACCGTGTCCTTATTTATTTTCAGTTACTTTGTCCCATACATATAAACAACCTGTACAAAACGGCTGAGCCTTCATCTTTTTCTGGGTCTTTTTTTCTTTGTGTTTACAACATACAACTTGCATCATGATTAACAACAATCAGCAATATCATACACCCACTTTGCAATATTCAAACTAAACATTTTCTGTGCAATACAAAATAAATGTACACATACTTATTTTTTTCCTCAGAAAAATAAAAAATTGCTGTTATTTACAAATTCAACAAAAAAGTAAACATTCTCCACACCAGTTTGTTTTCACGTTGAACTGAGCAAAAGCATTTTTCTTCTTATTCACATGTTGTATTAATTTTGTACAGACTGTTTTACTACATTTTACCTCATGTGTTATGACTGAGAATTGATAGAGCACCTATGATACATGAAAAGTTTAAAATCCTCTGATTTCTAGTTCAGTAATGCTCCCTAAGTGATGTTAAAAACAACTACTCCCTTGTTGCCAGATGAGTTGGATGCTGGGCCCCTTTCATGTATTCAGAATGCTATTACAGGACTGATAGAACTCCTCAGTAAGGCAGAAATGACATTTGCATGATGCTTTAAAGTTACTGGTAACACTTTACAGTAAAAGTAGAGCATTAGTCAATAAGCATTAATGGTTAATTAACAGCTAATTATTTACTAATGGTGTCCATATTGAAAAACTACTAATGCCTTATTTAATAAGTTAGAAAGATTCTATTACCTTAGATATAATAATAAACATTAAGTGTATTAACAGTAATAAGCATTAAGTAACTGTATCAAAGGTCTGTTAACATTTATCAAAGGTTAACATTTAACTTTCATTATTACCATTTTAATGAAACATTTACTAATAATCATAACATCATCAATTAATATGGAAACTCTGAATGAATGTTAATAATTTGGTAATGTTTCTTTATTATACTTCTCATTATATAAGTCTTAATGCTCATTATGTTAGCCAATCTACTAATTCAATTCAGTTTTATTTGTAGAACCCAATATCACAACAAGGATGCCTCTCAGGGCTTTACAGAATTTGTTGAATTTCTAATGTTGATTGTATCTTCAGAAACTGCTGAACAATGTCGTTAACATGAACACCATTAATAAATATTACTAGACATATTAAAAGTTAACTGTTAATGAAATAATGTGACTTTATGTACCTTTGTTATAGAGTGTTACCATATTGGTCTCTGTTTTTAATCACCGCACAATTTGAGCTTTTGCACAAAATACTTAAAAAAGGAAGATTAATGAAGTGCAGCTTTGATTTCTCATGGTTAAAAATAACTTAAAAGCAGTAAAAGAAGACTCCTGCTGATATCAGAGTTCAATCTTCAATCGCATCCGGGCAGAAAAAAAGAGAGAACACCAGACGAAATCTACAAACCACAAAAGGTACTTTTACTACAACCAAAAACTCTGTTTGTGAGAAATGAAATCTATACATATACACTTAGTTGAGATTCACACAGGTTTTTCAGTGACACATCTAAACATGTTTTCCCACTGCCTCTGTGGCCTCCCATTCTGACCTTCACTGTTGGTCTGCTTTATGCTTGTGTCTGTGGAAGAGGCAGTGTTTTATGGCAATAGAAGGTTAAGAAGTCACATGTGCATATCATGCTGCACTAATATAGTGCAATGTAGTGCCTGAAACAAACCAAGGGGCGAAGGCAGGCAATAAGTTCCATGAGTTGCAGGCTGCTGCTCCATCAGCATCGCAAAGATCTGTTTATCCCACAGCACAGGCCTGTGTGCCTCTGAATCAAGCAAAAAAAAAAAGAAAACGAAATGCCTCCCTTTTGTTCAAGACTGTAAAAGAGATTTGAGTCAAAACCCAGTTGAGGATTGAGAAAAAGGAATCCAAACCTTTTTATGGAGATTTTCCTCTCCCTCCTCCTCTTCCCTGCGGTGACTTTTGGCAACGTACGAACCGTCAGAGCATCCTAAGCCTCTAGCTACTCAGCATTTTTAGGGACAAGCAGAAAAAAAAGCGTGGGGGAAGAGTTGGAGAGTGCTGCCATGTTCAGAGACAGGGGAGAGCTGCTTCTGTCTGTCTGTTGCACCCAGCAATCCTCCATCTGAAAAAAACGCCTTTAAACAACCATGGACGGGCAAAAAAAGGCATTTCATTGATCACGATGGCGGTCACGAAAGCTCTTTGCAAAAGAAAATCCAAACAAAAAAAAACAAAGAGGAGTGACTGGAGTGTTAGTTGAAATGGATAAACCCCACCAGTGTCTCTGTTTTCAGTTAAGAGGATTTTCTGTAATTTCTCCGCTCAGTGACGTCTCCATTCATGCTGCAAACATCCATGTCAGTGGAATGGTGAAATGAAGGAGGTCTGTATGACAGGTCAAGTGCTCAGTGAAGCGTCTCCCAGAGGACTACATGTCCGTGTCCCCGTCATAGGCAAGAGTCAGAGGTTTTAGTCGGTTGTTTTGTTGCCTCTGTCTCTGAGGTCTCTTTGGCTTTTTGCTGTGTGAAGAGATTAAAAGAAAAACAGAGTCACTCAAACAATAATATGCTGAGAAGTATTTTAACTGGAAAGAACGCCACTAGCCAGGCTGTGGTGATGATAGACTGAAGACGGCATGGTCCACACAGTGGGAGATGGGGTGACACAACAAAACTAACTACAACATAAGGGTAGTACTAGAATAGTACTATATTAGCTTTAGTGTTTCACACATGTATGTAATTAGAAGCCCATTTAGATGGACTACTGACACAATAATACTTCTGTTTTCCTTCTCTTTATTTTTTCATGATTTAAATCTGTGATGTGAATGTTATCATACAGTCAAAGCAGAGGTAATGTTATTAATGTTTGCCTGAATATGTAACTTTTAGATACTACACCATAAGTTAATGGTTTCCATTAACCCTCAACGACCCAAACATCCACTATCGACGAAAACTATCTACTAATCTAAAAATGTAATACCTGCTGAATCACTTATCCTATCAATACATGTAAATAGTTGAGGTAAAATGCAGTTTGTCTTCTTTTCATGGCCATTAGATATGACCAACTTGGACGTTGCGAACGTGGAAACACTTATCTTCTACAACAATGATTCACCAGTAAAACTCATAGAGTTTGATAAAGGACAGTGGATGGAGACACTTGTTTTTATGTTTAATTAATGATATATTTTGCTGAAAATGTCATTTTTTTCTGTTTTTGATACAAACTTTGAACTTACTCTGAGCTTTTATGAACATCTACCTAAGAGTAAATTAAATATAGGAAAATACATGATTTACACTGAAAATGCAGAATACAGAGGATACTAGAGTTAAGCTCTCTGTCGAGTTGCCACCTGTAAATTGTTATACTGTGTTAGAAGGTTTGCAATAAACATGTGAACTCCTATTATAATAAATGTTGATAAATCACTTGGGGAAAGGTTGAATGTAGAGAAACATTCACTTTGGAAATCAACCCAGAAATATCTTTGGGTCTGTTAAGCCAACAACAGCTACTTCAGCTTCAGCTATATTCATCATACACATCCCATATTCAAGTCAAAATTTTACAGAAGAACAATTAAAAAAAAAACCAAAAACAACTCACTGAGAATTTTTTTTTTTAATTTAGCCAGTATTACCCTGTATTCTTAGACACACTGTTAGAGAAGAAAAGGCCTCATTAAAGAACATGACAGAGACAGCTCTTCAGGAAAACAAACGGCAAGAAACAAACTGTTCCTGTCTTAAAAATAGGACAGACAGGTCTAGTGCGACACCTGACTGCTTTAAAAGGTTTTAGTACATTCATTTGCATGCAAACTCTATACCCATGCCAGACATTTGCTATATCACCTCAGAGGCTGAAGAAAGCACCGTTAGTGGAGTGGAGGACAGCATGATTTCTGTCTTTGTACTTGTCTGTGTTGTCAACACTGCTTAAAATATAGGACTGTTGAATCATGGCGTAAATTAGTGCCTTATGTAATTTAACAAACACTCTGGAAATATATTAAATTTGGTATTTAGCCTAGACAATCATTAGGGCAGACAGTAAAGATAATATTTGGTTGTTCTCTCTGTATTATCACGTCCAATTATGTCCGTGCTGCATTGTTATCTTGTGTTCCATATTGTGAAAGGACAATCCAATTAATAATTCTAAACACAAAACAAAACTTTTCCCGTAACTTTTCTCCAAATTCAGAGACTTGTGCTGGAATGGTCTCTTGAGTATTTGGATACTTCACAGGACTGTTGGACAAAACATAAAAAAAAAAAAAAAACAAGCGGAAGACATCCCAAGGGAACTGTCTGAGGAGAGTTTTTCTCTGATTAAAAGCTGACAGAATCATTCCAGAGATAACGAGGCATAGCAGCAAACATGTCAACAAGTAACTAACTTTTCTGCTGCTAAATGAAACTTCAGCAAAGTTCCTTATGTACTCAGATATTAGCTGCAACTATTAATCCATAAAAATGTCCATGTCCCCTTCACTTTTACTGTCTTTAAATATATGGTAGTTTGAATACTGGAGGACAAATTCAGGTCAATCAGTAGTTTATTCCTTTTGAAGCCACTAGAGAGCAGCATGTCCTCATCCTAGTGAAAACACCATAAAGACTTGAAGATCAGTCCATTTCTATTGAATTTGCGGGTGACAGAAATTCCCTGTGGTAATATTCAGCTCTCTCTTTTATCTCTTCATGTCATTATGAGTCTGCTGTGTAATGTAGAGTTTGTCTACTGCACATGAAACGAATCTAATCAATATCTGCCACTTACACACTGAGGATGAAGAATAAACTACTTTTATACAAATACCTCAATATACAGATAAAGTTGTAACTGTGGTTTATTTTATGTAAAAGAGATTGTATGCACTTGTGGTTTTGTTTAAAAGTTGTTCACTTCCAGTAACATTTTACAGGATGATGTTCAGTATCTACTAAGTAACACTGTTGCACTAGTTACGCCACCTTAGACCCACTCCTGACTTTTTAGTGATGAATGTGTGAGTAATATTAAATCAGGTGTTTGAACCTTTAACAGAAGCTCTACTCACAGCCCAGTTATTCATTAGTTCTATACTATCTGACAGGATCAATCTGCTTCAACCACACATTATACAGAACTCTGCATTTTAAATCCTATCCTGCTGTCCTAGGAGCAATAATGCTGGGGGAGTCCTATCACCTGTTTCTGGTGTTCTGTACCACTTTTGTCTTTACAAATAATTTACAATATCTAATTCACTTAGTCTGTTCATTGTTATTCACCCTGTGTCCCTTTTCTCCACTCCCCTTTGGAAGAGTGGCTACTGTTTCAGATGTAGCTGCTTAAGGCCCGATGACAATGGTACCTGAGGTGACTCTTCTGTACCCTGTCCTGACCTGTGACCCCGGACCTCCTCCCTTACCCTCACCTGTCTGGATGGACCTCCTCTCCCTCATCCAACTACATGTACCCCCTCAGCTGTCTGCATGTGCCCCCACCCTACTGCATCCTTACAGACTGGAACTATATCAGTAAATGGATGCCCGTCAGTCCTGGTCTCATCTACAGCCTGTCCATCCATGGGAGTAGATCTCTTCTTCACTGTGGCTCTCCCGAAGGTTTCTCTTTTTCCCACTGGGGTTTTTGGAGTTGTTCCTTGCTGAGAAGGAGGGTCTAAGGACGGGGGATGCCCGGGACATTAATCCATTGCTTCAGTGACTGTTTAACTAATTATTTGGCTGTTTGCTTATTTTCCTTGTGTTTTTTTATTAATTCAGCAAATTCTGTACAGTCCTGTGAGGCGACCTTGTTGTGATATTGGGCTCTATAAATAAAACTGAACTGAACTGTTGTCATTGGTCTACTTCTCTCTGATATCTGAGAACTACTGCAACTTGCCCGACTACAAAATCTCATACTTCCTCAAATTTAAATGTGCACAAGAGATTGTTTCTTTAGTCTGTTTTTACGTGTCCATGGTTAAGTGATGAAGCTCCAAAATCCTCAGTCAGCCTGTAATAAGTAACTATGGTGGATTCATTTTGGGGTGAACTCTTCACATTCTTTAATTGTCGACATGACTCTTCATTCAATTTTTTGGGTTTGTGTAGACACAGTGCACATACACACTGTTTCTTCATTTCCATTGTTTGAGAAGCTGGACAGATTTCGTGTGCCTAGCGAGATTTTGTGATGCATTACTTTAATTTTTTTAGTTTGTTTCTGTGCAAAAACTATAAGTCTAGTATAATTACAGAAGTCATATGGGTCACTTTTGGGGGAGGTGTAAAGGACGTAATCTAGGCACAGATCTATTGAAACTTCTACCTAAAGAGGGTATTAACTGGCAGACTAGCGGGTCTGGATGCTCTGCTATGCCTCACCTGCACCAGCACCTTCACTCAGCTAATCAGGCAGGTCATGTGACACATTGAGGGCAGTCACAGAGTCAGGTGAAGCACTGCGGGGGTTTACAATGGAGGCTGTGACGGGGGGACTTTCAGCCCTCTACATCCTCAGGAGCTGCTGACATTTTGAGCCAGCTCTTGGCAATCGGGACAGGTGTAAATCATCTCTTGGGCATTTTGGCCCACCCAGACCGCCGTCCCATTGGCGTCACATTCTTGGGCTTTAAGAGTGCGATGCACCCTGGCACAGTAGCTGCTGCTCTCACGAAACAAGATAGCATGGGGAGAATGAAAAGTGAAAATGAGGAAATAAAAAACCACACAAACACGAAAGGGATGTGGGTGGGGGGGGTCAGTGGGGTTGTTTGTACGAATGATGATAAATAGAGGGAATTAAATTTGTAAACTCACCAAGCTAGGTATATCATAGACACTATGAATATGAGGAGCACAAAAGCTCCAGCTGCTACACCATACACCCACATCTTCAGCTTCCCATCTGTGGAGGAGGAGTTCTGTCAGTTTGTCTGTCTGTGATCTCTTCATTGTGCCACCAATAGACACTAAAGCCTATTTATTCTCAAAGTACTTGGCCACAAACGTGACTTTTCTTCTTCAAAACTCAAACATGTTTTAGATAATGTTCAAAAGTACCAAACATACAAACATGTAAGAAAAATGAGCAAGCATCTGGAAGATAAACGATAAAGGGTTGCATGATGGCAACTGGCTGCTCCTGACACATTAACTCAATCTGTTGTGCACCCCTGCATGCTAAATGTTTCTTTTTCTGTCATGCACCAGTAGTCCCAAGACTCTGGGCAGGAACATCTCTCACATGTTAATGTCACCACAGTCCAGATTAGACAGGAAGGTTTGTATACGCAACAGAGAAAACACGCAATGCATCTTTGGTATCATGCACTTACAGGTACATATGTTTTCACTGAAATATTTCTGTAACAGAATGCCCGACACAAATAAAGAGAGCATGTTATTGTCATGTGAAAACCTCATTTTCATTTTTATCTTCAATACGAGGATTATATAGGGCTCTCAGAGTCCATCAGAAACTGTTTAATATAAGTTTTTAGCCTTAACTTAAAATGCTGCTGCAGCAAGACTGTATCTCACAGCACCAATACATATGGAAATATGTTAAATATCTGGCTTCAGCTTGCACACAGAACTCCCACATCCTCATTTCGCAAGCAACACTTTCTTTCATGCTACACATCCACAATTAACTAAGAGGTTTATTAGCAGACAGAAGTATTATATTGGCTCTTAATCAGACTTCATTTGCATTGCTCCTTGCAGTTTTAATTGTCACTGTTGTTTTCAGGTTTATTTCAGTTAATCATTCGGTTAACACTTTACTAGTCGTTTTCATGAGGACTTTACATTTCATAATTGTGTTTGAGGTCATGCATTCTTTCATCTGACCTTTTTCAGTTTCTTCAAATCCAGACCTGAAAATCTCCAAAGAACTCTAGTCAGTTCCTCAAAATTAACCTACAGCTACCTTTGTACTTGTAAATTTAACTCAGACTTATAGCACCTGCTGATGAATATCTGTATTGTAATACAAAGTGAGAATTTGTCTTAAAGTTCTCTTGAAGAAATTCTCAGTCTCCTTTCTTGTCTTCTGGAGACGTTTTATAGTTACCCACTCTGTTTTTTGTTTTACATTAGTTAACACCGAATCCATTCAAAATCTCCTCTAATGCATTATTTTGTGGGAAAACATTTGTGTGTACTGATATGATACTTTCTGAAATGCAATTCTAGGTCAGGAGCATTAAAAAATGTAGTGGCTTTTTGTAATTACAGCTTGACAAGTGGAAAATAGGAGCTTCCAAGGAGTAAATGTAGGCAGGGTTAGTTCCAAAAGCATGACAGTTTACAAGATTAAAGGTTTTCACTTGACAGCAACAACAAAATACTTCCGTTGTGTGCAACTTCCCCCTCCTGAAGCTTGGCACCAGTTCAATGGAACAGACACACACAAAGGAGATGTGTATGTCATATTGGTTTTATATTACATTATTAATTTGTTGTGAAGACCTTGAAGAGTAGCAGTAATTTAGTATTCTGAGCAGTGTGTGGAGTTCTGACCAGGTCCGTAGGGCTGCAGGTACCAGGTGCGGCCTGTGCGGCCCGGCTGGATGGTGCTGGGCAGAGTGGGGTTAACGGCACGGCTTGTCTTCACGTCGGCCTTCTTGTCCCCTGCTGTGGGGATCTCCAGGATGGGGATTGGGGCACAACGGTCCAGTTGCCCGGTGGCAGACAGCAGCTCTGTGAAGCCCTCCTCGCACATGCACATAGCAGCCTGCAGGGGGCAGCGCACAACCACATTTGAACAGTGTACACAGGGAGTATTTGGCTGTCTGAAGTAGATTAATATGAGGGAGCTTTGGTGAGGTTTTGTGGGTAGAACATGCTGTCAGAATCACCTGGTCCAGGTCAGACACAGGTTAAGTCAGCAGCTGGGTGTCCTGAGCCACCCTCTCACACTTCATTTATCCAATCAACATAAAAGCATCAATTCCGGGAAAATTCCAATCACTTCAGAGTATATCTGTGACCTGCTGCCCCCAGTCCCATACATTTAGAAAACCTGTTAGCCATTCAAGCGAAAAATTAGACACTATTACCACGGGGTGCTTCGTTGTTATTCAGGTTTTAACCTTTGTATGTGTTAAGTGGAGGTTCGCTGGGCATCAATACTTTTTGAATTAATACACATACTTCTTCACAATGTAATTCTGCTGTTCCACAACCAGTAAACATACTTCAAAAGCATTTAAGTCAGCAAACTTTAGCACCTAAGCTTTTGCAAACTAAGGGAAAGCTATGTCTGTTTGGGTGCTAGTGCTCTCCCGTGCTTGGTTGTTGACCCAGTAGAATTTTAAACTTTTCAATAAGAAGAGTCTATAATTTAGCATTATTTTTGGCCATTTTAATTATGACAGTTTTAGAAACATTTAAAAAAAACATCTAAGACAAAACTTGTTGTCATGCTCTTGTCGCCAACTGCAATCACTGGATCACAAGTCATTTTAATTGGTTCTGATGCTGTCCACTTTGCATTTCCATTTATTTAGCTTTTGTGATGTCCTAAACCACTGGGATGCAGCATCTAAGTCTTACGATGATAGAAAACCCTGTTAGATGTTTACTAATATCCTTCTATTATCTACTGAAACACAATATCTTTATGATAATAGTAAACCTCTGTCACTGACTAGGTTTATATCACTAAAATCTGTGTATCCACACGTATTTCCAGATTCCAAACACATTTAGACAGAGGCAGAGGAACATGGGCATCTGTGTAAATTTAGATGGGTAGATTCTAAGACAGTCATTTAAAAATGACAGTACTCTCTGAATGATTTTACATCTATGAAGCTTACTGAAAGTAGAAGATGAAATAAGTGTAATAAACACCTAAACTTTGCAGACTTTCATGTAGTTTGCACCAATCTATAAAATCACTACTGGCATTTTCAGTTGAATAACCTCTCAGCTGGCATGTCTGTTTCTGCACATGAAATGTGACACCATGGCAACATGGCCCGATTGTTTATTTGTTGTTAAGTAACCCACTTCAATGATGATTCTATGATTCTCGGCAAAGTAATGTGATTGTAAGGCTTTTGTATTCCAAAATTACTAATATCTCCAAAATATTGGTCCTATCTCTTTTCGCTAGTCTCTTCCCTGACCAAAAATACATAAGTATGCTAAACTGCAGCAGTCAGCTCTTTCCGGATTTTGTGTGATGCCCGAGACACACAGAGTCTACTTCCCTTTTATAATATAGATCATATATGACATTTTCAGTGATTTGAAGTCTGGACCTTCAGCTTTAATTCAAGGGGTTTAACAAACATTTGGCTTTAACTATTTTTACTATAGTCCACCTTTGGTTGCTGCTTGTTTGTGAGTCTTTCTGCCCTCAATTTATTCTTCATACTGAAAAGCTGCTCTACTGGGTTGAGAACAGGTGATGGACTTGGCCACTGAAGAACATCCCATTTCTTTACCTTCAAAAGCTCTGCATTATGTTTTGGGTCATTATCCATCTGCAGCATGAAGCATCGTCCTATCAGTTTAGCAATATTTGTCTGAATTTGAGCAGAGAAAACAGCCCTGTATGCATCAGAATTCATCCTGTTACTTCTATCAGCATCACATCATCAATAAACACCAGTGACCCAGTTCCACTGGCAGACATACGTGCCAATACATGCATCACTGCCTCCGTCATGGAGGACATGGTTTCCTTTGGATCATGAGCTGTTCCTTCCCATCTTAAGACTTTTCTCTTACCATCATTCTGGTATAAATTAATCTTGGTTTCATCTCAAGATAATCTTATTCCAGAACTGGGGAATCTTTTTTTTTTTTAAGATATTTTGTGGTAGATTCTAATCTGGCCTTCCTGTTGTTGAGTATTGCCAATGGTTTTGCACCTTGTCATTCTTGGTCTGGTCTGATCCAGACTGGGTTGAGATCTGCAGGGCCTGATGGTTCCTTTGCTATCCACTTTTTTGGGGGATGTAGCTGCCAAAATGTGTGTGTAAAAGAAATGGTATTTAACCAAGTGTTTTCTCAGCATCTGATATGAAGTCTGAATGGTATTAAACATGTCATTACTCTAACAGTCGCCATGCAGCTACGAGAGAGAGAGCCATCCATTTTATGTCACATCAACATGCTAAATCATAATTTTATACACATTAAGCTTACTGCTTTAGAATTACAAGATTTTCAGACTTAAATAATCGTTAAACTTGAATTTCGGTTGGGTGAGTATGGAACAGCTCTGAAACACTTGGATCACTTCAGTGTTGTAAATAAATCCAATGGCGAAGCTACATAAACCAGCTTCTGTGGAAGTAAACGATTTTCTTTAAGCTGGCACACACTGTCATGTTCAAATTAATAAAAATCACATTTTCTTGGAATGAAAATGGATTCACTTTACAGTTTACCAGCTGCTGTGTTTGCTGGACAGAAACATATAGCCTTGATGGTGATGTTTCACTGCTGAGTGAAAATACAGAAAAGCAGGTTAACATCTACATGCTGCCATCATTTCATTCCCTGATGCACTGAAATCCAATTTCTCTAGCAGTGTGTCACAGTAAATACATTGAGAGTCACTCATCCAGAGGACTTGTGCTTTTAGCTTTTAGCTTTATGTTATTTTATTGTTTTGATTCATTTTACTGTGCTTTTATTGTGCATTTATGTCTACAAACCAACTTCAACTGGAGGAGATTTGCTTTTGCTTCATTTTCTGATTAGTTGGATTTGTGATGTTGTGAACAAACTGGAGCTTACCTCACTGCAGAAGGACTTGGGCATGAGACAGGGGGGGTCACAGGAGCTGTTGTCCATTGGAGGGTTCATGGGAGGACAGCCTCCTGAAGTTCAGAGACAAAACCATCACATATATAAGTACATGATGAAAACAGACACAGCTCTGTGTCCTGGTAGATGCATCGATTTCTATTTTCAAATCAAACTACACCTATGGTTCCCTGCAGCTCAGGTTTATTGTAGGTGCATGTGCATGTGTGTCAGTGTTTTACAGACATGAATAGCTCTACACTGTAGAGTCTACAGTCTGCCCTCACCCACCTCCTTCACTGCTTTCACAAGGAAGTCACATGCACCTTTGGTGCTGAAAGTTGAAAATAAAATATAAAAATCTAACAGTTTTTTTGATGCTTGAAAACTTGTCAAGACCTGGTGATATCTTGGTTAATTGACAGCCAACACTCCCAAAATGCCATACAAGTACAGAACAAATGATCAAGGAAAAACTGAAATATTGGTCATTGGTCAAGACATCAAGCATTTACACTGGAGAAAAAGAAACATCAGACTACCACCAGGTTTCTGTGATAATAGTTCTTTGACATCAGAGTGAGATAGTCTTAGGAAACTACAATGTATATTTGAGATAGACTCATGATCACTGAAATAAGACTGTTCAATTCTATTTAACAACATTAATATTCTGATGCGGCGGCATGGTGGTGCAGTGGGTAGCACTCGTGCCTCACAGCAAGAAGGTCCTAGGTTTGATTCCAACACCAGTTGGTGGGACCTTTCTGTGTGGAGTTTGCATGTTCTCCCCATGTCTGCGTGGGTTCTCTCCGGGTACTTCGGCTTCCTCCCACCATCCAAAGACATGTGTTGATAGGTTAATTGGTTAATCTAAATCGCCCATAGGTGTGAGTGTG
>JAPQRP010000010.1:2618247-2630097 GCA_037367295.1 Apogon hyalosoma | reverse complement strand
GCTGAATACTTTTGCACACTGCACTTTTCAGTTTTTTATTTGTAAAACAATATTAGAATCATGTATCATTTTCTTTCCACTTCACAATTGTATGCCACTTTGTGCTGGTCTTTCACATAAAATTCCAATTATATATATATATATATATATATATATATATGTGTGTTTGTGGTCGTCGCATGACAAAATGTGGAAAAGCTCAAGGGGTATGAATACTTTTGCAAGCCACTGTGTATATGTTGTATGTGGTGATATAGAAGATTAGCCATATGCACTCACACACATGCACACACACACACGCACACACACCCACACACACGAATCAGACTAATTCAGTTTGTTTATTGGTGGGTCACAAAGGCTGAGCTGGATGAAACTAGCGATTTTTGTATCTGACCATGCTCAAGAGTTCACATCAAAGAGCCAAAAGAAAATGTGTAATTTCATTGACCAGTTATATTTTGACATCACTGCACAAAACACAACACATTATCAGGTGACAGATGGGTGTCACCACAGCCAGTGAGCAAACTCAGAAAGACAGGGGCATAGAATGGATGATGGAAGGGGATCAACATCAGTATCTGCAATGTTCCTGCAGACCAGGTAATTATTTGACATTTTTCATGATACAGTGCTGTGAAAAAGCATTCACTCCATTCCTGATTTCTTACATTTTTGCATATTTGTCACACTTAAATGTTTTGAGATAATCAACGAAATAACAATATTAGACAGTGATGACCTGAGTAAATAAAAATGCAGTTTTTAATGATAATTTAATTTCCCTATGGGGAAAAAGTAATTGCCCCCTCTTGTTATTTATTACTAATCACTTATTAACTGTTATTAACCATATTTTGTTTTGAACATTTTGTTAAATGTCACTGTCCACATCCAGGCCTGATTACAGTTGTATCAAAAATATCTTAAATGGAACATGTCTGACAAAAAGAAGTAGACTTAAACATCTCAAAAAGCAACACATTATGTTGTGATCTAAAGAAATTCAAGAACAGATGACAGAGTCATTGACATCTATTAGTCTGGAAAGGGTAAGAGCTATTATTGACAAATGGAGAAGACACAGAACAGTGGTGAACCTTCCCAGGAGTGGCAGCCTACTAAAGTTACTCCAAGAGCATATGGACAACTCATCTAGGAAGAACAAAAGATCCCAGGTCCAGATTTGAAGACCTGCAGGCCTCACTTTGCTCAAATAAGGTCAGTGTCCAGGACTGAGCAATAAACAGCTGGTCTCTTCTTTTCTCTATCTCAGTCACAGTCAAAACATTCTCAAGGTCAAGACACGGGAGGGAGAGAGAACTGATAAGGGGCTCTTGTGTCTCCCATGTACACACACTGAACTTTTCCCAAGGACTTTTACACTACATACAGTATTTCAGCCCATCCCCCAACATCCAATCTAAGTCTCCCTCCGAACCCTGTTCTTTTCTTTTTGTCCCCCGTTTCCCTGAATCCATTGAAAAAGTTCCATCATGTGACCACATGTACCGTGTCTGTATTGTATGCTGTCTGAGTATGTTTTATGTATGTGCTTGCATTCTGTACTGTAATTTCTGGAATCTTGTTTGGCGCCGGTTGAGTGGCAGCCTGTTATGTGCAGCTCTTCTGCTGTCGTAACCAGGAAATTTCCTGTCAAGGGATTAATAAAGTATCTATCAATCAATCAATCAATCAATCAAGAAACTAAAGGTCAAAATAATTGCCCAAAAAAGCACACAGAGGCTTGTCTCACATTTGTCAAAAACATATAGATGATGCAAAAAAAAAAAAAAAACTTTTGGGAAAATATGCTGTGGACTGAGATAAGGGGTTGAATTTTTTTGGAAGGTGTGCATCACATTACATCTGGCATAAAACTAACACATTTAATAAAAAGAACATCACACCAAGAGTCAAACATGATGGTAGTATTATGTTGGTCTGGGGCTGCTTTGCTGCTTCAGGATCTGGATGACCTGCTGTAATTGATGGAACCATTAGTTCTGCTCTCTACCAGAAAATCCTGAAGGAGAATGTATGGCCAGCACTTCATGACCTCAACCTCAAGTGCATTTGGGTTAGGCAGCAGGACAATGATCAATGACAATGATAATGACAGCAATGATCCAAAACACATCAGTATGTCCACATCTGAATGGCTTAAAACAACAAGATGAATTGAATTTTGGATTGTCTTAGTTAAAGTCTGGACATAAATTTGATTGAGATGCTGTGGCCTGACCTTAAACAGGCTGTGCATGCACAAAAACCCTCCAATGTGGCTGAATTAAACCAATGGTGTGAGGAAGAGCGGACCAAAATTCCTCTACAATGATGATCTGTTGTGCAGGACTAGATGTTAATATCCCTTCTTGCATACTTGAGATACCGCTGAGACTCTGTAGGATGATCAAGTGGCATCCCTTGGGATATTAAGTGGGCACCCTCCTTCTACAGTGGTTCACTGATAGGCCTACGACACCTCCGGAGGGTTCAGCAGTGAATCCCAGCATCCCAGGTTCACCCCCTAGTTGCCGTCTACTCACTTGAAGGCCCATGTAGAGTCCTTTTTCTTCATCCACATCCACTGACTCCCCTTTTCAGCAGCTCTGGAGAGGTCTTTCACTGCCTGCAGGCGGGCGTTCCCGCAAACTCCCATCTCCAGGAGTCACCTGGATGTTGTACGAACCCTCTGCAGCCTATTCAGTATGCAGGACCCTCACCTTCCAGGCTTACTGTTGTGCAATGGTGGCAAGTTTTATATACCTCAGCTTCTTGTGCTCATAGGCCTCCTCTACGAGCGCATGTATAAGATTCAGCACCACTTATCATAAACACTGGATTTCAGATGTGAAACAACAACCTATTATGTTTAGAGATCAATTTCTTTATCACACAAGGCTACTTACGTTTAATTATCTCTTTCCCCTCAATAAATGAAATCATCATTTAAAAACTGCATTTTTGATTTTCACTTTTGTCTAATTTTATAATTTGTTTGATGATCTGAAAGATTTAAGAGTGACAAATGTGCAACAATTTAAGAAATCAGGAAGGGGGTAAATGTTTTTTCACAAGACTATGGGTCCGATCTACTAAGATCCCAATTTGCGTGTACTAATTTATGTGCGCAATCTAGAATTTTGCATGTGGGGTTGAACTGCAGTTTGTGGCTGACATGTCAACAGGTGCAAAGCCTTAGAGCCCGCCCTATTTAAATGAGGATTTTGTGTGTGAAAAACTGCTCTGGGACCCGCCAGCACTAATGGTAACAGTGCTCTGAATGATCCAGATGCATGAAAATGTAACGTTGGAGGAGTTTTGTCATAGAAGGTATTGCATGACTCATTCATTCATTCATTTTTCATTTTAGAGGTGGTGTGTGTGTGTGTGTGTGGGGGGGGGGTTGTTGGATTGAATGACTGACTTTGTCACACTATAGCCTAATGTCGGTGCATATTTTTAATCACAATCATCAGGAGTGGAAAGGAGTCCCGTAAAGTGTGTGTGTGCGGGATGGGGTGGGGTAGGGACATACGTCTCAATTATTTTTTCCTTCTGTCATTCCAAAAATGTTCACGAGGATGAAAAATGCGTTCTCTGCTTCTTGTTTAAACATTTCGATGTCTCCTTCTTGGGCAATAACCGCAGCCATGTGTGCGCAATTACGCATCCAAACCATATGCATCTCCCTTTGAGATGTGTTAAATATACAGGCAGTTTCCATGAACAAAATTACTTTTGGGTTTGATAAATCACTTTGCGTGTGCTAAATTAATATATTTACATTTTCTCCTTGTGTGTAAACGCCCCATATTGCATATTCATTGTGGGAAATGTACTAATTGGATGCAGACGCGCTATTTTCCACCTGTGACAGATGCAACCCTTAGTGTGCACTGTTAGTAAAACAGTTTGTACATTTGTTTGTGTGTGCAATGAGTTTGCACACATTTTAATACACACAAACCTTTACTAGATCCGGCCCTATGTGTCTTTCTGATATCAACTGATGAGCATTCTTATGATAATAGCTGGTTGTCTTTATACTGTGGAAAATATCAGTATTCTGAATCAAATCACTTTTTACTTTTCTCTTATTATAGAAAAACAACATGGTTTTCTCAGTGTTGTAACTTAGTGACTTATCAGCAGAACACAAGATAAATGGAGTGTGATTATGTGTGACGACCCTGAGTGTGATGACCCAGAGTTGAGGTGGGGATGTAGTCGCAGTCTTACACACTTCTCTGCGCTTCCAGAGCAGATTCCCACTGTAAAACCCTTATAAAGACTGTGTCTGTGGTCTGAACATGTCAAGTTAATATATTTGAAGTTAAGAGAAAAAACAGTCGTACATCAAAACCTTATAAAAATCAACATCTCATCAACAACTCCAATGGTTCCAAAGAACAAGAAAATAAAATGTGGCCTCCTGAACATTAGATCTCTATCTTCCAAAGTTGTATTAATTAATGATATTACAGATTGTCATTATTGTTAGACAGAAACCTGGCTTTGTGAGGAGTATGTGTCCATAAATGAAGCTACTCCTTCTAGTCACCGAAATAATCAGATTCCCCGAGACTCAGGCTAAGGATGAGGAATTGCAGCTATTTTTAATTCATCCTAAACCTAAGCCAAATTTTAACTCATTCAAAAGTGTAGTCTTAGCCTATCCAAACCAGTCTGCAAAATACTCCAGCCTATGCTATTTACCAGTCGCTCCAGGACCTTCATTACATGAGAAGTGAGAGCTACAATCCATCCAGAGCACTATCTTCTCAACATGCAGGCTTACTGGTGGTTCTTAGAATCTCCAAAAGTAGGACAGGAGCTAGAGCCTTCAGCTATCAAGCTCCTCTATTATGGAAAAACCTCCCTGCCTCAGTCTGGGAGGCAGACACCATCTCTATGTTTAAGAGGAGGCTAAACATTTTCCTTTTTGATGAATCCTATAGTTAGGGTGGCTCAGGCTGCTATAGGCTTAGACTGCTGGGAGACTCAACATGATGCACTGAGCTCCCCTCTGCTCCTCCTCTCTCCTAACTTTCTCCTCTATTCAGGCCCCAGCAAATATGCGTTACTGACTTGACTTCTTCTCCAGAGTCTCTGTGCTTTATGTCCTCACAGATTTTCCCTGGATCATCTCTGGATCTGCTGCTGTGATCTTTCTTCTCTCCTGCCTTCATGGTCATCACTCACTTATCCATATAGTTGCGTAGAGGTTTCTATTATTTGTACTAACAGTTACAGTAGTAGTATATCCACTGTTAGTACTTGTAGTAGTAGTATTAACAGTTATGGACATTTGTTCTAGCTATTTGTAATTATACTAGTACCTACTTTTAAACAGTTCAAGTTCAGTTTGCTGTGCATCCATGTGTCTCCCCCTGCTTCCCCCCATACTCTCTCTTTTTCTCTTCCTTTACCATCTCTCTTTAACCCCAAATGGTCAAGGCGGATAGCCATCCTCCAGGAGTCAGGGTCTGCTCAAGGTTTCTGCCTGTTCAAGGAGAGTTTTTACTCGCCACTGTCACCAAGTGTTTGCTCCTGGAGGATTCTGTTGGGTTCTGTACATTGGCTTGAGAGTCTGGTTTTGACCAGCTCTCTATGTAAGGTGTCATGAGATAACTTTTGTTATGATTTGGCGCAAAATAAATAAAATCTGATTTCGTTTCTGCTGAGCCCTTTGGTGCTTGTGATTTTTATAAATAAATAAATAAATGAATAAATGAATGAATAAATAAATAAATAAATAAATGGTATTATCAACAGTGCAAAGTGGCTGCTGTGTTTAAAATGAAAGAAAACAGATTTGGCTCATGGGGTGACCACTGTGGTTTACCACTCAGTGGTCCTCCATAGAAAAACATATAAATAGATAATTTGAAATCCATGTGTATGTGTTTGTTTTGAAAGTGTTAAATTAATTTTGCTGTGCACAAAAGCACTTTACTTAGCAGAGCAGAACCTTCTAAAAAGCATGAAGTCCTTTTTTTTTCCCTCTCCACCATTTTGATTTGGTTATTGATCCACTTGAGTAAAAAGCCTGCAGTTTCACAGCAATCACCAACCTCTCTTAAATAAATCCAATAAATCAGAGCAGCTAACACCACAAAGACTGCTGGGTTTAAGTGCAAAGTTAACACATTGCATCCAGTTACACAAACCAGCACACACACTTTAAAATGCAACCTTCCTGCCTGTTTTACATCACCCACCTCAGCTCAGACCCTGTCATTTGTTTCATATCCCACTTTCATTTCCATGCCACTGAGCCAGCAATCTGCTCACCTTTACCCCTTTTTAAAAACTGTACAGCATCCCTTGCCACATTCACACAAAAACACAGAAAAGGAAGGTCTCCTCCTGCTCCTTTAACCTTCCCTAATCTTTTATCTTATTCTGTGTGATTTAGAAACTATTGCTGTGGCATCTCCTCTTCAAAGCGCTCCCCACAGCCCTAAGGAGCAGGAAGATGTAATGGGACCAAATCAATTTTGTGAACCTCTGGAACAACAACAACCAGACAACAGCGGAACAAATAATCACTGGTCATTTGGCAGGACTGTAACACAGTCATTCGCTCTTAAACAAACACTTCCTCCCTTTTGCTTCAGCGTCTTTTTTCTTTTAGTTTTTAAGTTTTTAATGGCAAATTCCTCCAGCGGGAGCAGGAAGTGTTTGAAATAAGACTGTCTCTGAGCTGTCTAAGAACTTCTTTTTATATTTTATCACAATTTGCACAACTCCACTGCTTCAAAACTTTCATGTGCTTTTACACATAGACTGCTTTAAGTCTGCTCACAAACAAGCCTGACACAGATGGGGCCTAATAAGCACACCTGCATGCAGAGCTGTCTAGTACAACCATAGACTTCTGGTGCTGGCCACCATCTGTTTCTCTTTTCTCTATTTGTTTCTTTTACAAAAACATTCATTAGAACAAGTCATATGGAACAAAAAAAAAACTAACTGTAGCAGCCACTGTTGTGACTTTCAAAATTCTTGGTGAGACTCCACCAGTAAAAAATGTCTTATTAACCCAGCACTTTTTGTCACCAGTGACTGAAACTTTGTTAGCTAATTGTCTTCATGGCTGCAAAATTCAACCAAATGAGACCTGAACAGAATAACTACATTATGTGACATAAACCATGTTTCCATTAAAGGATATTTCAGTATATTCCATTAATTAACACTGCATTAAAGCTGCATGCTAGGTTTTTGGCATCACTGGACAAGCATTCCATGACTGTAATTTTACATCTAATGAAACCCTTTCTCAAATTGTGATGTTGCCTGTAAAGGGCCTGTAAGCTACCATACAGTCTTGGTGCTGTACAGGTGGACTGACTACCCAGAGTACACATGGCTTTTGGGAAGGAAGAGGCCTCCCTGGTTTCTACTGGAAACACATAAAGATGGAAATCAAGTAACAAACCTGCTTGCCCTTTTATGGAAACTTGAATGAGCTTAATGGGAGATGAAAACACCAGATAATAATTTGTGCACTATTTGGTTTGTTTCTTGCATCTTGTTAGTGATTCATTGATATGAGCCTTGTCAGAAATGACTCTTAGGTGTTAGATAAATGTCATGTATATTTTGGAATCCCAGGTTGAGTAAAAGTCTTTTGGTGTGAAAGTTACCTTCTAGTCCGCACGTCTGTGAACACTCCGACCAGGCTGACCACTCTGACAGCTGGCAGTTGACAGGACACTCAACCACACAGGAGATATTCATCTGCCACGTCTTCTCCAGAGTCAACTGCAGACATGTGTAGGAAATGAACAGAGTTGATCAGCAAAGTACTCACAACACACTCATAGTCACAGCCGATTCCTCCAATCTGTTGCATACAGATGCCAGATTGACCTCCAAGCACTACAATTCCCAGTAGGCTTTGTTCAGGCTAGGGACAGGGGCGGCATCGAGCCAGTGCAGTTGGAATACTGGGGCTGCTGCGAAAGCTGTTCTGTCAAAATGTGTTTTTGTGAATGAGCCAGATGATGAAGTGGGCCAGAGGTTAAATAGCTGTGTGGACAGCTCTGCCACAGGCCGCTGGCTACAATTACAGAGACCAACACATATTATGAATGAATAAAACACTCAGCCTGAAACCCCCACAACAATCTATGCTTGTGAATATTTCATGTTGCTTTGGGCCCAATAGTTGTGGAGGGGTACACTAATAATACAATGTGATGAGTGATGTGATTAAGGCATTGAGAAAAATGTGTCAAAAAACAGTTAAAAATACACACAAGTGCAAAAGAAAGGACAAAAGAAATCTCACCTCCTCGCAGAATTTAATATCCACTGATTTGCCGTCACTACGAACACAGTCGAGCATCCGTGTCTTGATCCCACTCCCACAAACAGCATTCGGACTCAGCTGACATGTGCTCCAGTCTGAAGAGGAAGGAAAATAAAATCACTTACTGTTTCAGCAGCTACTTTTGATAAGTGCAAGAAAATGAACACTGTAGCACTGTCACAGATGCAAGGCTCCTATATTAAATCAAATCAGGTAACTTATTAATAAAATGTACATTTAAAAAGTTTTACCATTTAGAACCACATCCATTTTCAACAACCAATTATACTTCTGAAAGCAAATACGTGAAAAATTAACTTGATGTAAACACTGAAAGCTGCAGTGCTTGATAGCTTTGAGCATATCTGGGAAAAACTATTATTACCTATATTTACAGGTAAATATGTAATTAAATATATAGTCTATAGAGCTGTGTTACTTACTACTAATACCACTACTACTATTATTATTTTTTAGATTGTTTGTTTTTTGCACTCTCATTGCTTGCACTTTATCCTGCTGCTGCCTTGAAGAGTGAATTTCCCTGTTGTGGGATCAGTAAAGTTACACATAATCCAATCTCTAATCTTAGCATATTGTAATTTGAGTTGTCTGAGAGGACATGAGACATGACAAAGGGCATTTACTTTTCCATAACAACACTAAAACTATGCCTATATTTATGTTTATTATTCTTTTGTTATGCTTTTTCCATACATGAAGTGATGGTTTGGGGCAGAAATAAGGGAAACTAACAAATACACTAATCAACTATGGGGATTCTAGACAGTGGTTTGGGTAGAAAACCACCTTTGTCGGAGGGTATGCTGGTTCTATCTCGCCAGCTTTAGTCAGCAGAATTCCAACATATGCAATGCAAAAGTAAAAGTTTTTCCACACTGCCAATGATAATGACAGTAAAATGTCAACATAATGGAATTTAGAGAGTCAAACTCCCACCCTATCCATTGTGTCCCGCAGGACCTGATTTAGAAAGAAACAGTATGACAGACTTCAGTATGATGGACAATTCTTTCATCATTCAGTCATTTTTTTATTTGGACTGTGTCACCATTTACATATGTGATGTTTCTGATTTTAAAAGATCATTTTGCATGTCGAGAAAGTCTTAATGATAGTGAAGTATATTTAGGTTTTGCATGAAATGGTGCCATGGACTGCATCTGTCATCTCAGGTGATATATGTCACCATGAAAAGGGTCCCAACCTTGTTCTTTGAAAAAATGAGGAAAATATGAAAAGAGGTGAAAATGACTCCAGGCTACAGAGACATATTCAGCAGCTCTGTGGAGGCTGTGGAGAGTCACTTACATTGCATGGCACTTACAGGATTAGGTGTGTAGTCTACATCAGTTTTAGAGTTCAGTTTTCTTGACCTGCAACTTTAGGTTTTAAATAGGCAAACATCATATGCATAATTGGTGACCCAAACATTATTTGTCTCATGCTACTGACTGCTCTTTTTTCCAGTATTAGGTCCCATGCTGGCCAACAGGAAGGAGCAGGACATTGCTGCTCTATTGACCCTTTGCTAAAACTGTCCCAAGAAGAGCCTCTGTACAGTCCTACATCAGATGTTAGAAATCCATATTCCACATGTAGTGTATCTAGGTACACACAGAGAAGACATAGACAAGTCTGAAGGCTTTGACCACAGATGCATATAAACAGACTGATAAATAATATACTGTGTACATGATGTCTGAGAGGTTGTGACAGGATCTTTCCATTATTTTATGACATATACAATCTAAATAATCAGATATTCCAAAAGAAATAGGAATAGAAAATGTCTGTAATGCTAGTTAAGAAATCAAAGGCAAATATACAGAAAAGATTATAATACACATTTAAAAGCAATACTGACAATGAAAACACCTTACATTAACTTGCCTCGAATTTGAAGTCCCTCATGATGTCCACTGTTTACACAGTCCATGATACCACATAAAAGAAAAATAGCACTAATGGTCCTGTAGCTCACTAGCATGCCCTATTAAGAATCCGTAACAACTTGCATTTGTAAGGCTGTCAGGTTCTGCCGCTATGTTAGAGTCTTGAGGTGTCGATGCTGGAGATCAGTCCCCCAATAGACGTGGGTGATACTTTCACTGGAGGATAACTCAACAAATTTAAGTCCAATATGGCTTCTATCAGTGTTAAATAGTAACTATACTGATATATCTAACTATTTCCATGTTATAATCCATCAAAATATAGCTCATCATTAGTAGGCACATTTTTAATACATGAAAAACTGGTAAAAAAATTCAAAAATCCAAACTTTTCAAATCTGCAAACAAACTTTGTAGACGTTGTCCCAAGGAAGCCACATAAATATTAGAAATTAATCTGGCCAGTATTTTCGGAGAAAAAGATTGTTGAAATCTAGACATTGATGACCCTGAGTTTGACCCTTTAAGGTCACTCAAGGTCAAAGGATAGGGACCTTGAGTCTATATATGACTTCTTATCAGTGCTCAATAGAAACTATATTGATATGTCTAACCTTTGCATGTTATATCACAATATGGCCCATTATAAGTAGAGGTACATTTTTATATTTTTTTTTAATATTTAAAAAATGTGTCAAGAATTCAAAAATCTGAATTTCTCAAAACTGTGAACAAACTTAGTAGACATTGTCCCAAGGAAGCTATTACTAAAATTTGAAATGAATCTGACCGATAGTTTCATCGGAGAAGATATTTGAAGAAATTGCTGACAACGACAAAGACAATGACAATGACAATGACAATGACAACAATGACAGCGACTATCAGTGCACCTTCACAATAGCTCATGGCCTCTTGGCCAGTGAGCTACTAATAAAAACCAGTGACACTGCAAAAGAGACACACAGTATTTCTTTGTTTGCCAACATCTATGTGCTACACCCAGCATTCTCAAATGGTAGATTGAGACCCAAAAGTAGGTCATGGAGTTCTGAACATGTTACAGAGTGTGCAGTTGTTATTTCAGTAGACATGCATCAAAAGACACTGTCACAGTAATGTTTGATTGAGAGGTGGCCATTCACATTTTTGTTGATGCTTTTATGCTATTGAAGTGCAAATATGACCCTGAGTGACTTAAAAATGGATTAAAGTTCACTTACATGTATTATTGGACAGAAGAACATAAAACCAACAAAAATATTGGTTGTGTTAAAATGTTTAGAATCTAAACAGCTTCTGCAGAAAGCTAAAGATAATAATAATGAATTAGATTTATATAGTGCTTTTCTATGAATGCATACTCGAAGCGTGTACAGTGGATAATTATTCATTCACTCACACATTCACACTTTGGTGGTGATAAACTACATCTGTTTACAGGGGCAGGCTGACAGAAGCCTGGCTGCCATTTTGTGCCTACGGCCCCTCCGACCACCACCGAGCATTCACACGCATCCACACACCAGTGTGAGTAGCAGCACTGGAGGCAAGTAGGGTGAAGTGTTTTGCCCAAGGACACAACAGCACATGACTGGGACAGAG
>JAPQRP010000010.1:2605028-2615085 GCA_037367295.1 Apogon hyalosoma | reverse complement strand
TGAATGAATGAATGAAGCTTTATTGTCATTTGACATGTCACAGCAGAATGAGACATTCAGCATGTCACAGCAAACGAAATTTCGATGCACAGTTCTCCAAAAACCTGTGCAGCTGCTGCCATATTATGACGCCGCCATTATCAGAAGTTTCAGAAGTTACAGTACAGAAGTTGCAGTACAGATGCAAGCACATACATAAGACAATACATTATATTATAGACACAGTACACATGGCCACATGATGGAATTTTTTCAATGGATTCGGTGGGAGGGGGGACAGGAGAAAAGAAAGATTGTGAGGCAGACTAGGTGGAATGAGGGGGAAGGGTTGGGAGGGGGAGAATGATTGTATGTGGTGCAAGTCCTTGAAAAAGTTTGTGTGTAGGAGTAGGAGACACAGGGACCTCAGTCCATATCAGTTCTTATCAGGTCTCTCTCCGTTCTGTGTCTTGGCTTTGGAAGGATGTTATGACTGCATGGGAATAGATTAAATGAAATGCAGCTGCTAGTTATAATTCAATTTAAGTTATAACTGGTCCTCAGCATTTACTCCTCATTTCAGAGCAGATAGATCTTCTTCCACACAGTTCGTCTAAACTCCTACCCATTCCTGCAATCTGCCAAAGCACTTCCGTGGTCTGTCCAGCGATTAAATCCAACTTCTTGTGCAAATCTGCCGCTCAACCTTGTCCTCCAACTGTGACACAACCCATTGTAATTCCTTCACTCTGTCACCAACCACTCTGAAGTGCTCCTTAATTTCAACCGACAGCAATGGGGTCTCTTTGTGTGCTGCCATTTTTCCAACTTTGTGATAGACCGTGGCAACTCCAAGACCAATCAGGAGATGGCCATCCACCATGAATCCAAATACATACACATCTTCAATATCCTCCACCGACAGAATCGACAGACATACCACACGCCACTTGTCCCAAGTGCCGATGGCATACCTGGCTGCAAAAATTCCGTCAGGGCCAGCGGGCTCTCCCGGACCCCTGTTCCTGGGTGAGAAACTCTTGTCAATCGCGCTGAGTGACCAGCTGATCAATTCCATAATTTATGTTTTCGGGAACTTGGCAAGCAGGGGATCAAAAAAATCAAAGTACACAAGACACTCACAGAGGCAGAAGCAGGAGAGAAGAAAGAAAGGATGAGTGGGAACAGCGAGGAAACACGTCTGCTCTCTACGAAGGAAAGGAGAGCTTTTATCATTTTTATCACTTTTGGCCAAAATACAGCCATATCTTCCTCGCATTGATTTTGAAGGGGCAATACATGGATTTGTGACCTCGCACTTGGTCTACTGTAATTCTTTGTTCATCAGGTTAGACCAGGACTCTCTTCAGAGACTACAGAGTGTCCAAACTCCTGCAGCCCAGGTGTGAGCACATCACCCCTGTTCTGTGCACCCTACACTGGCTTCCTGTCAGCTTTCGTGTGCAATTTAAGATCTTGTTGATTGTTTTTAAATGTTTACACCATATAGGCCCATCCTATTTGACCCAGCTGTTGCAGCCTTACACTCTGTCCAGGGCCCTGAGATCAGCTGACCAACTCTTGCTGGCTGTGCTCATTACTTACCCTAACCCTGCTTTGCAAGAAGCTAGTTAACATGATGTCTGTGATCAGCAATGACAAGGTAAGCTAACATTTCTATGACTTAGAATTCTTTATCAATAGCGGATCAATCTACTGCGCACGCACCATATATGACGAAAGTCTGCATGTAACTCAAAATTAATACAGGAGTCATGTAACACATTACAGTTGAGACAGTAATATTGTAAGGTAAGAGTAACAAGTAAAACATAGACTTTTAAAAATCACCCAAGAAAAATACATCCTCATACTGAGAAAAAAAAAGTTTTGACAATGGTATATATTTTTAGTCCTTTAAAGAAAACAGAACACTTCCTTACGTGCACAACACTTCTTTACAAAAGCCATGTTGCTATGTACTGTGCTCAGCACTGTCACAGACAGCTGCAATTTGTTTAAAGAAATACAATGTAGACCAACAATAACTTAAAGATGTGTCACCTGAAAAAGAGGTATAGGATTAGTATTTTTATGTAAGATGATGGGAGTCAGGGCTTTTTGGAACAGCATGTAGTGGCCACCCATAGTATTACACTTACATCAAACATTTCAACACGAGCTTGACTTTCAAGCTGTGGTCCTTACCCCCTGGCCAATAACGAAAAAATAAAAATAAAAATAAAATAACAGTTTGGTTGATAATCATTTCTGATGTTTGCTTTGCTTTACTGGCATGCTAAACTTGCTGTTTACAAAAATGAATCATTCACATTTAACTTTCATTTAGTGACACACTTGGGTATATTAAACATATGTAATAGACTTATCACCACTGAATCAGAATAACTGAATGGGTTGTGGTTATCAGTCATCAGATGTGTAGATGGTGCAACAGCAGATAAACACTAACTGCCTTCAGTGAATGATCATCATATTTGTCACTAGGCTGTTGCCAGTCTAAGAGGTGAATATCAGCTCCTGTTAACCTTAACAAGTTGTCCCCCCTTTCTCTTTTAGTGAACAGAAATATGTATGCAGTGGCAGTGTGATTAAACTATCTAGTAGCGGTAGATCACCAATAATTCATGTCATATTTTTAGAAAATGTTACAGCTGTAATATACTACAGCTCTGTCTCATGAAATATGAGCAGCTGTGTTAGTGATATAGTAAACCCTGTCCACCCCAGGTTGTATCTGGATAGAGCTTTCACTACAGACCTGCAATGCATTTAGATGAACCACTCTGGGCTTCCAGATGACTCAGCAGAATAGAGATGCCTTGTACTTTCTGTACAGTAACTTAGACTTCAGCTCATTACCTTTTGTGTCTGATGCTCTTTCCCATCAGCCACAACCTTCAACTCAAACTGTGTATGTGAGACACTGGGGAGTGTTTAGAGTTGCTCTCTAAATAGCCTCCCAGAGTTGGAGATTGCTGTTGATGGCAGATGATTATTTTGTCAGCAAAGAGGTCAGTAAAGGTTTAAAACGGCTCACTTAAATCCAATAAAACTGGCTGTCACCAGTATCCTTATATGGCAGCATCATAACCAGGCTGCGTGGCAAAGCGGACAGATTTGACTTTGAAAAATAACCAGGATTTAAAGCTGCATCCAAGCTATTTTACCCCAGAAAACCTCATCACAAAAATTTAAGCTGCAAGACCCTGAACCCAACTACCTCATAAATGACTTCTATGAAGTGAAACATTTTATTCTAGTCTTGGATTGCAACTGCCTTTAAAGCCACACTGTGTATGCGGGTGTTAAAAAAAATGGCTAAGGTGTTACTCATGAATTGTGCCATCCACTGACAAAGATGAGTGGCTGTTTTTAGCTCCAGTGAGCTCGTTTGCAAACCCAACTGGGGTAACTGTGTCTTCTTCTGCTGAGGAGCTTTGTGGCACTCTGGGGACTGAAATAGGAAGATTGCAACAAGAAAGAGCAACAGAGGGAAACAGAGGCGGAAGGTACAGGCTATATGGTGTTGGAACAACAATGAAAAAAGAAAAGAGCCCTCCTTTTACCCCAATAATAATCTGTGCTTGTAAATTATGTACATATACCCACTGTGAACAAACAGTGGGGTTTATTATGTCACATCTTACCAAGACTTTTAGAGGAAGGGAAAGAGAAAAGCTGGGTGACTCAGATAGGAATGAAGCAATGCAACACATCTTAATAAAATATGGGTCCATGGCACATTTAGCTTGTTTTCAAATACTCTCTGCACTGAAATAGACTATCGGCATTGAAAAGTGCATGTGAAAGAGTGTCCTTTGTAACATACAACATGGTGTGATATGCAGCAAGTGAGAGAGGGAAAGAATGACAGTTTAAAATTAGTGAGGGGGTACGAAATTGAGTGTGAAGTAATGGGATTTTTTTCTTTGTATAATTCAAAGCTGTCACATGACGGCATGATGGTGAACATAAAACATTTAGTGCAGCCAAGAGACTGACTATGGGCCTGATTTACTAAGATCACTGGAAAAAATCTAAATCTTACCAGCTTGAATTAAGCAAAAAAAATCTGCCAATGGAACAAGAGAAAATTATCTTGGTAAGATTTCTTGAAATAACATTTTTCCAGATCTATTGTCTAAAAATAAATTCTTTATATCTCACTGAAAAGTTACTCTGTAGGTGATTATGTTTTATTTTAAGTGTGATGAGACTAGAAATTGACTAGAAATGAGAAAAATACACTTGGTAAGATTTTGATTTTTGCAGTGATCACAAATACATTTGCTTGCTCCTGCTAAAAAATGTACGTGCTATTGATTAGCATGTCACGAGTGATCAATTAAGATTGCCTGCACAAATGACAACAGGTGCAAAGTCTTGGTGACTGCCCTATTTAAATGAGGATTTCCATGCGTTACTTGTTGTCGTGGAGACAGTACGCTATAAAAACTGCTGTGGAATACACCAGCGCTAATGGCAACTGTGCACTGGAATGATCCAGACGCACAAGAATCATTGCAAGGAGTTTTGTCATAGAAGGTACCGCATGACTCCTCCTTGTGACTGGTCTCAAATCATCCCTTAGTTCATCTAGAAGTTCTAAAATGTCATTGCTGGGCAGCACCAGATTTATTTTAGAGGTGTGTATGTGTGTGTGTGTGTGGGGGGGGGGTGAATTGAATGACTGTCAGGTGTACATAATTTTGTCACATTGTAGTCGAATGATGGTGTGTATTTTTAATCACAATCATCAGATCAAGGGGAAAAGTAGCCTTTGCTACAAAAGTCCCACAAAGTGTGTGTGGGGGGGGCATACATCTCAATAATTTTTCTTCAGTCATTCCAAAAATGTTGAGGCGAGCAGAAAAGATTGGTTCTCTGCGTTGCCATGACAACTGCAGCCAGTTTTGGGCGGAGCTGTGCCAGTTAAAACCTGCCTTTCAGATGTGCTAAATACAGACGCAAAATCAGCCACTACAATCAGTTTCAGGTTTGGTAAATCACATTGCGTGTGCTCAATAAATATTTGCATTTACTCCTGGCAGAAACACCCACAATGCATATTCATCAAGGCAAGCACACTAATGGGTTGTGCAAGCTACTTTCCCCTTTAAAGAGGCACAACCCTTGGTGTGTCCTCTTAGTAGATAAGCTTCAACGTGTTTTTGTGTGCACAGTCAAGTTTGCACACGTTTTTACATGCGCAAACCTTTAGTAAATCTGGCGCTAAGTGTTTTGTCTTAAAAAAAAAGACTAGATGAGGATTGTGTTATTATCAAAGTCACATATAAAAAAGTTGCATACATATAAAAACACTGGTGTGCTTAGCGAAACGTCTGACCAATATGGAAAAAAAAATATTTTCATTTTTTTCTTTTAAATCAAAATCAACTTCCTCTTCCTGCAGTCATGCCTGAATGCTCAATCAAATAGTAAACTGTGGCTACTGAATGGAAGCAACAGAAAATAAAAAGTAACGAAGAAAAAAAGGGCCTGAATTTCCAAGAGGCTATAACATTTCTGTCCCACCATGACTGGAAATCATATGTATTTCCATGCATCTTTTAATTGCCTTTATAATCAGGTAACGTTATCAATGTGTTTGGATTGGCTGGAAAGACATACTATAGATGTTGCATTTATTCAAGAATCACATTTCACACAATCTGATAAGAAAAGGAACAAATCAATTTTACTATACAGCAGTAGCAAAATATTTTTAATTCAAAATCTTGTAGTGCCCTGATCTTATTAAAATGTACCCTATTTCTGACATTAACAGAAAAATATGAGACTGAGGATGGCTGAATAGCATATATCAAAACAAATGTAATCAGTCAGAAAATGGCATTTGCATGTATATATGCTCCTAATCGGTAAAATCCTGATTTCTTTATGTCAGCTTGCGCAATGCTTAGTAATTTACAAGACTTTAACATCATCATAGGAGCCAATAAGAACACAGTCCTGGATCCCTCTATGGACAAATCAATAGATCTATCTCAAATCATACAACCACCAACTAGGGCATTTCAAGATCTAATAAATGATTTCAGTTTGGTTGATATGTATAGAGCAATCAAATCTCACAACTGCAGATGTAAATTAGCCAATGGCTAACTCTTGTACAATGCATCAAATGGAAACATGTATGTTTAAGATTGGACATGGTCCCTAATAAATAAAGTAACTAAACAGTTGATCTTTTATTCAGGCAGGCACCATACTTGCTAACCAATCAACTACATACAGACAACATGTTTATTATTTTCTCAGAATCATTCCAGTGATATTCAAGCCAATCCATTATCTGATTTTAGTGTGGTCATGGTACATTTAACACTAGATGAATTTCAAAATGAGGCCACAAGATGACACCTTAACACGACTCTACTTACAAAATATGATTATTACCACAAGCACTTTAAATAATCTTATTTCATTCATAGCAGCATATAATAATTCAGTGTAGGACCCAATAATCTTATGGACAGCAATCAAAGGGTACATAAGGAATACAACAATCTTCTTTGCATCCCGTCTACAAAGAGAAAGATGAGGCATAATCATGGCTGTAGAACAGGAACAACAGTCTTTTGGAATGGATTTATCTTTGGGAAATATCAAAACATGTTCGATTGGGAACCAGATGTATTAATTATATTAAAATATTATACAACAATCCTGCTACAATGGTTACTGCCAATGTCATATCTCCACAGTAGAGCTTTTCATACTCCTGTTGACAAGAAGGCCATTTAAGGCCTTTCCTATTTGCTATATCTTTGGAGCCACTTGCCCAGAAAATTAGTCAGCATCCTCACGTTGAACCTATTACCTTCAATAATACTCCCCATTCCGTTTCATTACATGCAGATTACATTTTACTATATTTTGATAATGCACCCACTTCACTGCCAAATATTTTAGAACCTTTTGAAGAATTTACCTCTCTTTCTGGATACAAAATAAAACTGTCAAAATCTTCACTATTCCCATTAAATTCAGTTCTGCAACATCTCCAATGTTTTACCCCAACATATACCAGTGGCCAGTCAATTCAAATATTTGGGTGTGGATATATACCCTAACCTGGCAAGTATAGCCACAAGTTTTTTTAAAATGGAATTTCTAATAAAATTGAGATGGATTTAAATAGGTGGGTATTTTTCACTGAAGTTGCTGCACGCTCAAATAACAATAGTAAAAATGGATATTACAACTAGGATTAACGTATTTTCTTCAATGCCACCCTTACCATCTCCATCAGACTATTAGGATAAAATCCACTTATTAATATCCAGAGTCACCTGGTCAAAAAACAAACAAACAAACAAACAAACAAACAAAACAAACCTAGATTAAAGTTGTTAACACTGCAGCATCACAGGGCAAAAGGTGGTCTCTTATTTACCAACTTATAGTATAATCTTTGGTCCTATGTGTTAAGACCACAAGGAGTCTAGCTTAACAGATTCCAACATATGCTGGAAAGACACTGGAGGGAATCTTCCTCTCTCATACAGATTGGAGGAATTGATGTATTCATCAGTTCCTTTAGAGCAAATATATATGGGTCCAATGACTGCACACTCTGTCCACATGGCATAAGGTTGAGCCTAAAACCAGCCTTTACAGCAAAGGGCATCTCAATTTAACATTGTTTTCTTCAATATTTGACCCCTTTAACAACAATGGCATTAGAGAATTCAGTGACATAATGATAAGCTACAACCTTCCGAACTCAGACTCTGTTAAATGAGGGGCACAAATAACGAGTGGTGTGTGAACTGATTGATATTTTACAATCCGTTTCCCTGAAAGACTAATTACTCAGGTTTGGAAAAAAGTCTTGACGAAATGAAGCGATACTAACCCCCTGAATTATGGTCATCAATTATTAGCACATCAAAAAAATCAGATGGAGAAGCATGAGACAAAGATATCCTGACTTGAAATCATTAATACACTCAAGAACTTGACAGAATAACAGACATCAATTGAGCTCATCAGCTGTATCTGTATATACATCAAGCTACTACCACAATAACCTTCATGGACACTCCACTCTGAATACACGTCTACTCCTGTACAACAGGGGTCTGTAATGTATATCTCTGTTGTCATTTTTGTCTCTTGATGTTGGGCTGTGCTGTTTGCAAATTAACAGTATACTGGAGGGGTCTGGGGTGGCTGAGAGGGATTGGCCGCTGTGGGGATATGTTGGTCATTTCTTTTTTGTGTGCCTTTGTGGTGTGTCAGCCTTGTTGTGGATGTGAAAAGAAAAAAAAATTGATCACAAAAAAGAATGTTGTACAGCTGAACTCCATATTTAAGTAAAAGTAATACATGTCAAAATTATTACAAAAGTTACTCAATACATGTGGACCTGAACATCACATTCTCTATCAAATTTCTTTGTGCTTTTAGTACGTACAATTAAAAATGAGGCAACAAAGTCAAAGTCAGTTAACAAAAACAGGTGAGAGGACCACTATTGGAGCCAAGTTTTACTTATACCTGTAGTTTGTTAAACCTCTTATGATTCATTCATTTCACAAGCAACACACAGATGCAGTGGGAAACATGCTTTAAGACTGGACATTATCATTTATTATATGCCAATAATTGTGCAGGTTCTCCTATGTGTGCTCTGTTAGTGTCCTGGTTTCTCTTGCCTCTAGGCAGCATCATAGAGTTTTTCTCCAGTTTTCTCACACCAGGTCTGAAAACAATGAATGCGCTACACAGTCTAGTTAACAGACTCGACTCTTCCAGCTCTTCAATTTCTCTCATTATTTTCAGCCTGTCTCCTTTCATTTTAATCTTCCTCCTCTGTCCTGTCAAACTCTTTCTCCATTTATCCACACTGAGCTCACAAACTAAGTCTAAATTCTCCTAAACTAACTAATTAAATCTGAATTTGAATCTGTCTGGACTAGTAATACTCACATACTACACTAATGGGTTCCAACCAGTTTTAGAAATGAATATCAAATGGATATTTCTCATCCATTAAAAAAGAATGTGCCCACGTGATTTTCTTTTTACAAACCATCTCTGTAAACACAAGAACACCCAAACACAAGGTGACAAACATTTGTTTCTGTTTGATGTTAAATCATGGAGACTGTGATGATTAGACATACTGACAAGATATAGGAACTATTATGTATTTCTACTTTCAAATTAAATTAAATTAAATTATAATTTTTTGAGAAGTGCCATTCTGCCAAAGAGGAGAGATGGTACAACTGAGATTAAGTTTTTTTTTTCACAGCGACAGGTTGATGGAACACTGTGACGTTCGATAAGTGAACACAAGAGGGAGTAGTGAGTTACTGTAGCCTCAAGTCTGCCAGACTGTCGTGCACTGAAAACTATTGCTAAGAGGTGTTTGACAAAGAGTCACAATGTGACAAGTTGACGATGGGAACTGTAAGAAACAACTTTCAGTGTCCAAGAAAGTGATGAAAATGGAATTGTCATTATTTTCTCCAGTGGATACAGCTCTAAACTAAAAGAATGGAGTTTGATGTTGAAATGGCAGCATTTCTTCTACAGACGTGAGTTTAGTTTTGAAGCTTAGGACCTTACAAAGTTACATGTAAAGTTTTTATATATGTATGCTACCACTTATTGATCAATGGTTCAGACTAAACTGACAGTTCTGACTTTGGATGATTCCAAACAGTTATTTTGTGCAGCTTTTGACAAGACAAACTGTGCAGAAAATGCAGGTGATTTGCAGTTTTACTGTAGCTGTTATTTAAAAAAAGAGCTAAGTTAACAGAGCTATGATGTAAACTATCAGCTAATGTAGTATATGATAATGCAATTAGGTTGTTGAAAGGACATGTTGGCATTTGACCTTGAAAAAGCAGGTCAAGGTGACCTACCATGGCTTGCAAAAGTATTCATACCCCTTGAACTTTTCCACATTTTGTCACACTATGACCACAAACATAAATATATTTTATTGGAATTTTATGTGAAAGACCAACACAAAGTGGCATACGATTGTGAAGTAGAAAGAAAATGATACATG
>JAPQRP010000010.1:2557143-2589298 GCA_037367295.1 Apogon hyalosoma | reverse complement strand
ATATCAGTCTGATTTACCTCAGAATTAAAATGTCACAATTAGTTAATTTTGTCTGTGTAACCCCAGGTCAGCTACAGAGATGCCAAAGTTGCAGATGTCTTACTCAAACACACTTTATCTAGCTGGATGATTACTTCCACAAATTTGTAACCTAAAGGGCAATCTTATAAACCACACTGCTGTAGCAAAACTGAACGCACAGATCACTTACAGCTAATATAAGTGGATAAAAATAAAGCCTCCTGACATAGTCCTAGATTATTTTCTTGTACAAGTAAATCCTTAGTGGTATAAGGATCGAACGTGAATGCACACACATTTCTGCTTCCTGACCTCCTTACACTTCAGTGACTTTAGACCATCTCCTCTGCACCTTGCTAACATCAGCATAGCCTCTGAAAAAAGCCTCATCACCTTTTCATCTTCCACTGTAGGGTCAACACATCGGGCTCATCCAGTCACTTAAAGTTCAATCCTTGTACAACTGCTGCAGCACCTCAGTCTGCAGTTCATTTGTAGTTCATCCAAATATACCTGTTAGTTGTCTTGCCAAGCTCTCAGGGAGGTTTGGCTGAATCCTTGCAGATCGCTTCCTGTCACCTTTAGAGGTTAACTTACAACCTGCCAAAAGCTCCTCTGGTAGATCCCAAAGAGGCTGTCACCTTTAAAGGAAGACTTCCTTCCTTCCTTGACATGTGACTGTAAACTGCTCAGTTTCTTTACAAAGGCACCTGCTAACCATACATGAAAATAACAGAATACACATAACAGCATTACAGAGTTTAGAATAGAACACAAAGATGAACTGCATTTAGTTAGCAACTTAACCACGTTTTAATCAGGATAGTTACATTCTCAAATTCAATAGACACTTGGTGGAAATGAAACTTAGCGTTAAGTTTCCAACAAGTACATTTTAAGGTTAAAAAGCTTTGAAAGCGAAAATCTTCTGTCTGCTTTTACCTGGAAACTAAAACACAACCTAAATTACATCATTTCAAACATAGGTCAAATACAACCAACCCATAAAATGAGTTGCTGAAGATTTGGTGAATGTTAAATATGCATTAAGTAAGTATGAATGTTAATTTCACACTATTTGTTGCAAACTTCAAAAGCCATCACATAAGTGCTTCTGCACCACAGTACACAATGAACACACAGTGGTCCACCTGTCCAACAACACAACAACACACAGGACAGAGCTGAAATAAAGCCAGGCCAAGAATTCACCTTTGTTATGGAAATCCAAGGATCAGTTCACATTTAAAGAGGGCAAAGAGGAACGGTGTTGTCGGGCAGTCCATCTTCAGCTTGCCAATAAAAAAGTACTTCCTATGTCCTAAGACTCCCTTTCTAAGTTGACAAACCACCTTAAGGTAACATCTATACTTGTGTGGCTAAAGCTGACCACTTGTTGGTCGCTTGCCAACCTACTGTCGCCGACTACCTACTAAGCCAAAGTGCTGGCTGACTTCAGATAAGCCCAATTGTTTTGACAGTGAAAAGCTCTATTCTTTTAACCAATAAAATATCACACTGCACTTTGTCTTTACATGTTGTTGCACCTGTTGTAACTTGCATTCATAAAGAAAATTCATTCAAACCATCTCCAGGGTTAAGTCTTCTTTACATACCAGACTGTTGAAAGCCTAGTCACCATTTAGATGAATGTAGTTACTTTAGACACTTACAGCTTTGTATGAGCCCAACAGTGCTTCATAAGCTCCAGACAGATTTCTGACACTGGAATAATCCCTCTATCCCTCCCTGTGTTTAAAATGAATTTTCTGAGCCAGACTTACTTGAAATCTCTCTCTCTCTCTCTCTCTCTCTCTCTCTCTGTCTGTCTGTCTGTCTGTCTGTCTGTTAAGACAATGTGACTCTTTTTCAAAGAAAATAAACTGAGCTGAATCAAAGTATCAATTTATAAAACCATACTATAAAACTTTTTCTTCTTGGTAGTTATTCTCGGTTCAATTGGACTGATTTAGCTCTTTTGAAAAAGTTTTGTCTCTCATTCAAAAGCTTCTTCAGTTCTGAACTGAAACTTGTTGGACAATTTGTCTTAGAGTTAATACTTAATAGATGCTTCTTAATAGTTATAACTATTAGAGGCATCTCGTGGTGTAGTTAGATTGTAACTGAAAATTCTCAGCCCAATAGGTCATTTTTAGACCTTAAGATGTAAACAGTTCATTGGGCGGTAATGAAAATAGTTTGAATACTTTCTGGTGATAATAAAATAATGACAATATAACTATGGACATGATTTCCATTTTTGCAATTAGATTCACAAAGACAGACATATTTAATCACTATGCTTAAGGTTTAATAGAGCATTAAAAGCCACTTTCAAAATCAGCTCCTTAATCTAAATGCCACCTGACATGAACACACAGACTTATCTTTGCTTTTCTACATGCTGTTCTTGCTGGTTAAAAGTGTGTGGGTGGATGTCACATTCTTTTTGAATCATTTTCCCTCAATCATGTGTAAATATTATTGAGGATGAATTTTAAACATTTACATCAAAATGTGATGACAGTTGTGGGACTGTTTGCTAATTTTTACAGGCTACAGTCAAGCAAATCTATTCAACACTAAGTGCTGAAGAAGCAGATTACCTCAGTCTGACTGTTAATAGATGCCACTATAAGTGGAGTTTTGAGACTTCTTCATTTTGAGTTTCCTTTCATAATCAGTAAAATAATGTATTATAGAAATAGTTATTTCTAGGTTGTTTTTTTTAACCTGCACCATCCTTATCTGTGGTCCTTTTATGCTCTGACAGTCACACTAGAGGCTCTGTGTTCAGGTCAGAGCATAATGTAATAAGAAAGCTGACCCACTGGCCTAAAGGAGCCTATGATGTGCCATACTAACTCTATTGGACATGGACCTGTATCTACACATTGTAACACAGCACAAACTCAGCTGTATAACACAGGACCTCAAAGCACTTTTCTACTTAGTACAAATATGGGTCGTCATGCACCAACAAATCTGCTCAGTTCAGTACTGATGTTCACAGTTCACAGCTCCTCAGCAAGATGTTCACCCTTAAGCTCGACCACTTAGAGCTTCTCACAGTAACCGTGTTCCCTGTTGCTTCAGCACATGCTGCGAAGACAAGGCCAAGGCCACCAGAGCCATCTGCAGATATTAAGGCATGATAAAGGTCAAAACATCATGTCATCTTAGACATACAGGTTATACATGAGGTACCGAGTCAAGACATGTGTAACAAAATATTCTATTAACTTTGGTATGTAATAGTATTTATTGGTAAGAGATAATTTTTGAATTATTATAAGGAAGATGGGGAGAGGTAAATTAGTAAATAATTGTGGTGTAGGAGTGCAAATTGAATTTATTTTCACCACTTCATAATAATATAATTGATCTAACCCTAAAAGACCCAAACAGCCACTGGCAACCAAGTCATCTACTGATATAAAATCTTTAACAACATCTGAACCACTAAACCAATTAATACATACACAATACAAATAATTCTGGTAAAATACAGCTTGTCATCATTTCATGGTCATCAGATATGACCCATTTGGACATTTAGAGGCTCCGTAGTGAACATGGAAACACTCTTCTGCATCATTGATTCAACAGTAAAACCCATGGAGTTAAACAACAGTGAATGGAGACACTTGTTTTTATATTCAGTTATTGATATATTTACTGAAAAAGTCACTTTTCTCTGTTTTTGATATAATAACCCTTAACTTTAATCTGAGCTTTTATGAACAGCTACTGACAAGGAAATGGCAGCATGTTAACATGCCACCTGTGAAGATCAATATACCCTCACTATAAAAAAGATAATGCAGACATAAGTGAAAAGTAAAACCGGCCACTCACATAATTGACCTTTCATGTTATTGGCCTTGTGTTTTGTCAAATGCTTTAAAAACCATCACACATCTGTACTTGATCAGCAGCAGCAAGTGCAGTCTGTTGTCTCAATATATTTTTGCATATGTAAAAATATACTTGCTTTAACCCTGACTCAGTGACTTCTGTGGTTTTATTCGAATTGTGTCCAGAGTGCTAGAAACCTTCCATAATACTACATTATCAGTAAATTAAATACAGGAAAAAAAATTATTTTCACTGAAAAAACCCAAAATACAGAGGATAATGATATAATAAATAGTGATAAATCAGTTAGAAAGGTAAAATAGAGAGGAAAAACTCATTTGAGAACTGCCACAAAAGTAGCACTGGGTCTTTATGGTCTAATGATCATATTTTCACTTCAACAAAAATATTTGTAAAATTTTAAATAAACAGTAATCCCAGTGTCCTTGGTTCCTTTGGGTCATCTATGTACTGTCCTCTATTATTTTCAGTATAGTTGCTTAGTGATGCTGCTCTGCACATTTTCTTTCAGTCCACTGTATGTATAATTTCTGAATCTTTTATCACACAAAACAGGGTGGGTATAAATAAGCAGGTCTACGTATGTTGTGATATGACACCCAAAACTTAATTAGTTCTTAGCTTTTATTTATTTGTAAATTGTTGGAAAGATCAACCATGCTCTGAAAAGATAATAAATGTCACTTTTTTCATAACGTTCATAATGTAAATAACAGTTTGAAAAAATATACTGACAAGTAAATTTATTGCAGGATTATCCGCCTCCTCAAAACCCTAAACTACATAGTCAGAAGGCTACTGTGATTTATTTATCCAGAAGCACAAATCTGTTTGCTTTTTGATACATACGCGTCTGTAATTTGTCTTGGAAAATACAATCCTCAGACTGTGAGCTCCTGTGGCTGTGCTGAACCTCAATGACAAATCAATTAATAGTGAGCAACCGTCCAGAACGGTGCTTTAAAAGATTCAGCTTTATTTCCACTGCTAACAGTCACTGCTCCTCATAGAGGAATTCAGCGATCTGAAAGGAGCAACGGCACAAAGCCTGGCTTACCATCACTTTTAATGATAATCCCCCATCATTCTCTTGATGTCTGTGGGACATAGAGATAACAGAGGCACAGTTTGCCTGATGACCATTGTAGCTAAGGGCATTGTGTCAGGCTCCAAGTCATGGAAGGGCCATGTCTCCTCCTCTATCAAGATTAAAAGTGATGATGTCTGAGATGGAGAGAATGACACAGAAAATGAAGGAGGGAGTCACTGCTGATAAGCGGTATAAAAGAGAGATTTAATGATATCTGCAACATCCACATGCACTATTACTAGGCCTTGTGGGGTGCATTTTTGTTTTTGTGTACACCTCAAGGAACACTTCTGCTTTTTTCCTGACCTAAACGATGCTGAAGATGAATACATGGATGCACACGCAGGCTTACACATTGGTATAGGTGTGAAACTACACAGAAGAATGCTGCAGCAGTAGCATCCTTACACTGAGCCCTTGTCACACTAACACTCCGATTAACTGACGCATCTCTGTGACTCAGACACAAGAAAACTAAAACCATGTTTGTATGTGCACAATACTGATGTATTCATTTGAACATCTCCCACATTCTATTTCACAGCAATTTCACAACGGGTTAGTGTAGCCCAGATTCTTGGTTGAAGTATTTTGGATCTAAGATAAGACCTTATGATGAGCAGGCAAATGATTCTGACAGGAGCGTGCCAGAAAAGGCCTCCTTATATGAAATTCAGTTTTCAAAATGAGTCGAGAGCATCCATGGGTGGGGGTTTCAAATGTGCACACAAAAATCCTTCGCTTCAGATGAATATTGAACCGAACAAAAACATTTCTGCACATACGTATTTTTCACCTGAAACCAAGAAGTCACGGCTGGAGAAGAGGAATCTAATTCTCTCCACAATAAACAAGAATTCCTTTGTGTCTCTGCAGCCATCATTGGGATCACATCTCAAATAAATAAAAAATCCTTTCATTTTTAGATACCAGTTCAGAGATATCTTAATCATGAAGCTACAGGATGCAACTGAAAGCACACAGTTTCAACACACCACCCCTGAGTTTCCCTTTGCCATTCCAACATGATGGGGGTGGCTGGGATTTCATTTGTGGTGCTGACTGCATTGAAAAATGACACTTTAAAAATTCAACAGAATATTTTTTTTGGTTGAAACAATGCCCCAGTTCTCTGGAGGAGAATCTATAGGATTATAACTGAATAGTGTTTTATATAAGGAGCATCTCTTTAACAGAGGGAACTCCCATCAAAAACTGTCAGTAGCATGTTATTCCAGTATCAGGGACAGTGTGTCCTGTAAGATACTTTTTTTTTTTTTTTTTTAGTGGTAGGAAGACAAAAAAATCCCTTTTACTGCATCAACTTGCAGCAGCTTTTCCATCAGAAATAAATGCAAAAAACAACAACAACTGAGAAATTAAAATTAAAGCCAAGTAACAAAAGATGGTTTCCTTTTGGGCTGAAAATCGACAGCTTTTTGCTTCTTTTTACAACTTTACTTCTTAAGAATAAAAGTTTTACCAAAGGATACATTAATGCAAAATCACATACATAATGTAGACTCGAAAGAAGTATATTTAAATTCAATTCATGTTGTTGCTGGTTCAATTTCAAAACCATCCAAGGTGCTTATTTTTCATATGCAATAATGTAAATGACAACTAACACCAAAACATATGTTCTATGTTCAGCTGTCCATAAAGGTAGACAACAGTCCAGAAAATATGGGGGGGGGAGATTGCCAAGTAAAGATCAGAGCTTAGATGAGTTCTTTTCACTACAGAAACTCTTCAGCTGAGCCCTCCTTTACATTCAGGTACTTAAACAGAGCTGTCTGCTAACATTGTCTAACCAATGGTGCATCACGTCACTGTCACAACAAAGTGCTTCAGCATATGTTTCCATCAGCTGCATATGCATCTGTGTATATCTGACGATGGCGTCATATACTGTACATCTCTCACTATGATGTACTTTAGAACCAGTTAGGAAAATATAACTAGGAGGGTCAAAAACATATTACCTAATCAATAAAAGAGCTTCAGGTCTGAACTTCAAAATCAGCAATGTTAGTTCAACCAAAATGCATAGAAGGAAACAAACAAAACTCTGGTGTCTTTTGACAACTGCTTTTGGTCCAGTAAGGTGAGGTGTAGCTTTGCTGCTGTGAGCAGATGTTGCATCAGAACACACAAGAAAAAGTTACTGTAAGAGGTATGCAGTTTTTTAAAGAAGCAGAGTTCAATAGTTATTTGTGCACAAATTTATATATTCTACAAATACAGCATATTTAAAGCAAGTGTGGGCTGAATGGAAACAAGTAAATCTACCTGTTTCAGTGCAGTTTTCAAGCTGCTGAAAATGTACCTCATGCTGAGAGGTTTTAGTTGGTCATATGCGTTTACAGAGAGGTAGGGGCTAAACATGATTCATTCAGTCATCTTCAGAACCACTTTACTGGGGGGATCCTGGAGCCTTTCCCGGCTACCTACAGGCGAAGGCAGGGTACACCCTAGATGTGTCGCCAGTTCATCGCAGGGCTGACATACTGAGACGAACAACCAATTACTCTCACATTCACACCTACGGGCAATTTACCTTAAACAATTAACCTATTAGTGCATGTCTTTGGATGGTGGGAGGAAGACTGAGCCCCCCCCCACCATCAGCTGATGTTGGAATCAAACCCAGGACCCTTTTGCTGTGAGGCAACAGTGCTATCCACTGCACCAGTGTCGCCCCAGTTAAACATGATGATAACTGTATTTCTGATTGCTGATGAGATTCAGTCAGACATGAGTGTACTGCTCTACTCAATGGCTCTATACGGAAACACTTCCACAGTTTGAAATGGTTCACATTCATCTACCTTTATATTTAGTCCTTTGATTTGGATAGAGGGGAGAGAAGTGCAGTCTGTACAGCTTTAACTGCTACATCATTTTGACAATACTAGATGTTTTTGGATTTTGGTGACCTAACTCTTTAAGGTTCCAATCTGTAATATGTCATGTGCTTATGCATGTTGGAGTTTGTATTAAGCTGATAGTTTGTTGCCGTTAGCCAACCTCTAAGCTAACTGAACTTAATGTTGTCTTGAGAATGGCAGAACAGCTGACTAAACTCACTAGTGCTGACAGATTAATTATGTGACGCATTCACACCATTTGTCCAATCAGATGAATCTCCAGCTAATGCAAGTCCCTTAACATGAGCAAACACATCTGCATCTGTCTATCTGCTCACTTCTTCATTGGAACCATAACTTACTCTTTTAAACTTTTAAGCTTTCACACAAACACTACAAATATTTAGCTTTTCAGTTGTATGTTAGTTCCATCTTAAGTTGTTAGTAAGTTTGTAAGTTGGACCAAATATATTGAAGACTGCAGTGCACATTGTTTGTCGATGTCATTTGACTTGCTTGTTGTTTATATCTATAGATACTTTTATATATACTTTTATACTCTTGTTATTGTTGTTGTTATTTCTATATAGATATTTTTTAATATAATTTGCTTTTATATTTTAGTTGCTTTTTCAGCTGGTTCTGGAATAAAGGTTGTTTGTCATTTTCAGACATGTCTTTTTCACATTTTTACTTTTTGTTCACCTATTCAAATAATTGTTTAATTGAAAAAAATAATCATTAGCTTAATTGATTATAAAAATAATAGATAGCTGGAGCTCTAAATTCAAAGCAGTAAATAAGCAAACTCAGAGGATAATGTGACACATGCATGAACTGACCATGGCTGTTGCAGCGCAAGGTCTCCACCAGCCTGTTGTCCTGGTCGTAGCACACCATGGCCTGGTAGCGATAGCCCTGTCCACACTCCTTGATATCTCCCTGAACTTTCATTCCAAGGACACTTTCCACTCGACCTCCCTCTGGCAGAATGCAGTCGGACCAGTTCCCCACGGGCTGAGCATTGTACTTGTCACAGGGGCAGTACTGGGTCTCACTCAGAGGGTACATCTGTGTGTTCTTGCACTTGTCTTTCTTCTTGCTTCTTCCTAAGAGGTGCAAAGAGACACAAAGAGACAGAGTGAGGAAAAAGTGACCCACGTGTCTCCTGAGACTTCAGTAATCTTATAGTGCTACTTTTAGACCTGGATTACATAAGAACTTAAGAAAAGTAAAACACAGAATCCCACATTCAAGTTAAATATTTTATTCAATGCCAATATGTTTATAGGACACATTTTCTATCCACATGCTATTTTTTATGTTTTAACCTACAACCTGAAAGAGGACAAACATATCTCCTAACTAAAACTTTATTTGGTGTAAATTATTCATGAAATATGTTACTATTGCACTTGTTCACTTTTACCTTTTATCAGTATACCAACTTTTCAACCTCTCCAATACATTTTTTGTGATGTTTCAGGGCTTTGTGAATTTGTACATAAAGACCTGCACCATGATGTGGCTCTCTGTTGGCTACCTGGCCTGTAGAAAAACATACTGGTTCCTAGCAGGTCTGGAAGTTGAACTGACTCTGAACAGGCACTAGCACCAGGTTGGTGTTGGTGTTACAGGCTGGGGTGCTGTAAAGGGGGGATAAACATGACAAATCCATGGGGCCCCACATTCCCAGGGGGCCCAGTGGATATAGGTTAGAAGTTGTGAGAATGTAATGTAAGGCTCCAGAGCAGCTCACCCCCCATCTGCCTGCCTGCTCCAACAACACATTTACAGATAATGTATTTTCTGAAGGGCCCACAACGTTTACTTTCCGTGGGGTTCACAACTGGTAGTGGTGCCCCACGTTACAGGGGTATCGATGGGTTTTCCTGCACTTGTTTTTATTGTAGCTTCTTCCAGGGGGCTCCAAAGAGACATGGATGCAGCAACTTACCTTGGAAGAATTGAGTCACCATTTCCTCTATGACTTTCATAATTCGATAATGCTACTTGCAAAGTCTTGTTTACTCTCCAAGAAAAGAATGACACTGAATCCCACATGCATGCTGGGGACAGCAAGTCTTGATGATAGATTGCACCAGCAAAGCTTTTTCAAGCAGAGTTCTCTTTCAGACTGAAACAGCTTGACACTTTTCTTTTTTTTTTTTTGTTACCTTCAGATACTTCAAGCTCCATTAATCATCCATCAGTTTCCAATGAAACTTTTTACTTATGGCAGCCTATCATTTGAAGTTGTATTCCATGTGCATAGGAGACATGGTATTGATTACCTTCTTTTTCCTGGTCTGCAGTGTCTGTCTGCAGCAACTGTCTCCATTAAGTTAGTCCCGGTCTAAGTTCTCTTGCTTATTGCTCTGTAATCATTACAATACAAGTTTGACAAGTCTATCCTGCCAAAGCATCAGTGCTGATTGGTGCTAATTGAACCTAAGTATTACACTGCCACTCTGTTATATTTCAGAGTAACAGTGATGCAATAGAAATCACAAGACTACAGCTTCAACTTAAAACAATGTTCCACTTCAAACGACTGCCTGACTGAAATGTTTTGCCATCTTTCTGGACTGTGGGTAGATTGCTAATATTTAATACAGAGTAGAGGATGCTCACTTTGGTGTATTCTGCCTTTCACTAATGAGTCAATGTGTTAAAAAGGAGAAAGACCTATATATTTAATAGCATGTCCACAAGGGACTGGCTAACATCTAACATAATGCTGATAAATGCACCCTAAGACATGTATGGGCTTCTGGTCAAAATCACAAAATCCATCTCTTTTCTTCCCTGATTTGCAGGTAAGGATGACAAACTACTACTTTATAGGGTGGTATTATTGAATATATGACCTCTTTACTCTTTAACTGAGGTGAATGGGCCTAAACGTATTCGACTTTCACATCCCTGTGAATTAAAAGCTGCTCAAATTCACTTTCTCACAGTCTGGAGTTGACTTTTTTATATTTTCTCAATATTGTCTTGTCCATGCATTACTACACTGATGCATAACAAAGTCTGAGGAGCTTTTTCTTCAGAGTGCAATTTTAATCTAATGAGCAGATCTATGATATTGTGTTTTATTTTACTGCTCTTCTTTTAGGGCATTCTACAGATGTTAAGTTGCCAGTACAGATAGACTTACCAGAAAAAAAAGGGTCCAAAGTAAAAGCCTATAACTGATATGGTGCCACATTGTACACTCACCTATCAATGCCCTCTTTCTTGTGCGGACCCCCACACAATCAGCTGTGCAGGACGAGAACTTGGACCAATTGGTGAGCTGGCAGTCGTCCTGGCAGGGGAGCTGACAGCGCTGAGTGATAGCAGGCATGGCCTTTGCAAATTTCAGACACTCACTCATGTCAGCTTGCATCCCGTCAAGCTGGCGACATGACACAGCTGGAAGAATTAGAGCAAAACAGGTCAAAAAAGATCCATTATGTAGTTTAATGTGTAATTATGCACTCAATAACATTTGGATAGATGGACCAATATTCAGGTGAGTTATTGCAGAGTGAAAGACAGTGTGCAATGATCATGAATGAGGATTTAAGTGACTGAACAAACTGCTCATTTTCTGAGGTCTGCACTTAACAACTTGAATGAGGCACATCTAAAAATAAGGGTGTAGGCACACTCACTGGCTACTTTATTAGGTACACCTGGTAATAGTAAGGTGATCCTAATAAAGTGAGTGGTGAGTGTATGGCTAAAAATTAAGATATTTCAATAACTAATTCATTTCTCATATAAAAATGACAACATGTCATATTTCTAAAATTTTAACTGTGCGAGTTGGCCAAACTACCATTGAAATAGTGTCACTAGGACATCTGAGACCATTTACTGAAATTCTGCAAACCAATCTTTTAGCTCAGAAACCTGCTGAAACCATTTGTGCTTTTAGTCATGGCTGTTCTAATTATGTTCATTAATACTTTTAAACCCTCTGCATGTATTTGACAGTGTCTTGACAATGTGGTGTATTAAATAGAGAATAGTGACCAAAATAACCAGTAACAGCAGGGTATGGCCAATCCTTTCTAGCATTGACCCATTATAAGTCAGCATGTTAGGCCATTTACTCATGACTTATTACCAATTATGTTAAGAGGCAAAAGAGAATGATACTATAAAGTGTAAAATACAATGTAACTTAGCGTATGAATCAGTGAATTTAATGTCCAATTAAACTGAGTATATTCACTGATGATGGTGAAATGGCAGTAACTTTTTTGTCAACATCAGATGGAGCTGACAAGTATAAATGCTGTAGATGGAGACAAAGGGAATTCAATAACCAAAGAAAACTGAGGCTTAATAGTAAATGTGATGTACGTTTTTTCCTAATGTGTTACAAACACATTGATTTGCAAATGCTTCTGACCATTTCATCACTTGACTTAATACAATGTCAAAAGAGGCCACTAAAAAGTACAAAATAGATAGAACACATATTAGATTTCACAGAGGAGGTTAAATAACAAACACAGCAGACATAAATGCATCTCCACTTCAATTGGTTTGAAGTGCACAAGTCAGTGCGCTTTAGCTTGCGTCACCCTGCTCTTTGTTCTTCCAATAAAGGGTATTACTCGTGTTGCTGCAATATTTCATTTTCTTGTGATTCAGACCGTCTGCAGGGCTGTTCTCTTGTAGAGAAATCAATCTCTAAGCACATTTTTTTGCTGAACCCCTGTGGGCACTCACTATTTGTTTGGAAAGCCTCCCTCTGGCGGTGTATGAGGTCAGGTCTTATCTGGTGAGAGAGAGCATGAGTGTGTACGTATGAAAGACCACGAGAGACAGAGAAAATTGCTCTGGTTTGTAATCTGTGTTTATTAGTGTCACAGCAGAGGTGTTTTCCTCTTACGAAACCGTCTGTCCTGCTAAACTAGAATTATCTCCAGCAACCAGTTAAACTGGACTTTATGTCTCTGTCTGTCCCAGCTCATAATGCATAAAGGGAAGACTGCATTGAATAAACAGGTATTTTGTATATATTTGGTGAGATGGAAGTTGACATCTTATTGAGTCCAGTGAAGCATTTCCTGTGAAGAACATATTGTCTACATTTACAGATTGGTCAGACAGGAATTGAATAATGAGACAGGAAAGTGTTGAACAGAACATCTTATGGACCACACATTTCTGTGAGATCACAGTGACATGGAGCTTTGTCTTTAATTACTTCATCCTTCAACCCATGATGATGTTTGCATCAATTGTGATTATTTCATTTTGTAGAACTGGCAAGTTTAAACTAGTTTTTATTTAGTTCTAGTGTGAACACCTTAGAAGAATGGAAGAAAGCATTACATCAAATATAAATTACATGGCAATGGTATAAATGTCCAATTGTGCAAACACATTTACATTTCTTTCATCCATATTAACATTGGATGAATGTTTTTTTTTCTAAGTCATTACTAGTTTTAATTCAGTCAAGAAAGTTTGCTTTCCACAAGTTCTACTATTTCTACATTTGATCTGATTAATTTTATTTACACACTTTAGTAGTAGCACTTTAGTAGTCTAACTCATCCTGCCACCTTCAGTCATAAGCCGGTGTGTGCTGTTTTCTCCTTTATGGACGTGTTACAGCTGATGGTGACATATCATTTATTCATGTCTTTTTGATTGTTTTTCTTCCTGTAATTGCTCTGAAAATCAGAGCTATCCAAAAATGTCATTTACAGGTGTCTCACATTTAATGTTGTTCAAACAAGACACAGGTCTCGTCTGAACAACATTCTGATGAAAAACATGGGGTTTGGTCCACATTGTGGTCTGGGGGGAGGTTTCACATATGCATATTTTATTTGGATCAAACTGGAGAGTTCAAAGGTCTAACAAAATGAAAGAGGTGTGAAAGTGTTCCTTATGTTAGTGTAATGACCTTAGCTAAAACCTGGTCATGTATCTTGGACTTAACTTGGAATGGAATGTTCTATCCTGTACATTGTGCTGCTTATATAGTGGAATATTGGTGAGCATATGCATTATCCCTATCAAATAAACTTTCTAAATAAATAAATAAAATGAAAATAATTAAATAATAATCAATAAAATTCATCCATTCATCCATCTTCTGAACCTGTTTTATCCTCACTAGGATCGCAGTGGGTGCTGGAGCCTATCCCAGCTACCTATGGGTGAGGGCGGGGTATACCCTGGACGAGTCACCAGTTCATTGCAGGGCTGGCATATAGACGAACAACCAGTCGCTCTCACAGTCACACGTATGGGCAATTTTAGGTTGACCAGTTAATCTATCTAATCTATTGGTGTCTTTGGATGGTGGGAGGAAGCCGGAGTACCAAGAGAGGACCCACACAAACACAGGGTGAACATGCAAACTCCACACAGAAAGGTTCCTGAATCAAACTTGAGACCTTCTTGCTGTGAGGCAACAGTGCTATCCACTGCACCACTGTCACCCATAATCAATAAAATGCCATTTCAAAGTCTCAAAGGTGTGATAAGTGCATGAAGGCCTTGACACTGGGGGTCACGTGGCATCAGACTGTAGAGTGAATCTGGTGTGAGTGACGGCAAAGTGAACCTTGAAAAATTTTCATGAATAAATTGATTCACTGTCCATTAATGTAAGCTGGTGAAGAAGAAACAGAAATAGAGGCACTAATAGTGGCTTTTTATAAGAGCTGCAACATAATGAAATTGATCATTCTGCGTAACCCCCTGAAATTGGATTTTTATGAAAGCATCTCAGGACTACCAACCTCCATAAAAATGTGAGTAGATATATTGCCTTTAAAGAGCTAGGGTTCCTTTAGAGCACTTGTCATTAGAGCGTGAAGCCCATATGAACAGGAGGTTCTGCTATAGGCACCACACCATCTTCTCTCAAATTTCAACTAGAGACATTCAATTAAAACCGCTTGACAAGAGCCTGGGGTGGCGCAGTAAGACAACCCAAATTGTCAAACTAGTCTCAAGGGGCACATGACAAATAGTGAGCACACTTCCTCCCAAACTCACTGTTGAAAACAAAAATAACAATAAAAGTGCCTTGCTTTTAGGAGTGCATCTCAGTGTGTGTTGTGTCTACAGAGTGTGAGGATATGTAGTGTGTGTTCTGAGTCAACTGGCCTTTTCTGTAAACCTTGGCACAGCTATTGACTCATGGCCACATTCCAGAATCATTATGACAAGCAAACATTTAATTTACGATGATCAGGAAAGGTTTGCTGAAGATGCAAAAAGGGCTACAGAGACTGGATTCCTTTACCTCTTGTTTGTAGTCCAGGTCCACAGGTCTCCTGAGCACCAGGGATGTCCTGTCGGAGAAACCATGGGACCAGCTGGCACTTCCTCCATTTGTGAGTCTTCCACCTGGATAGACACGAGCCAAATAGTCATTACTCACCATGTGAATGGGCTGTTTACCTTGTGTTACTATGAAAAATTAACATGCTAATGAAAATTGCTCAGGACATCAGACAACCATTGACTATTTCCATTTTTGTCTGTTAAATATCACCCTACCTTATAGTGACAAGATTTGGTTGACAGATCAGACAATGTGAGTTTTGTAAGCTGGAAATGTGGACATTACAACAACAAAAAATAACAGGCTTGTAGTAACCTGTTCAAGACTTCAGTGCATCTCCACTGACTGAGGAGGAGACGCTCCACCTAACCAGACCAAACTGAAACAAAACACTATACCTGACAGCCACTAGAAGTTGGTAAATGACATCATCACTTAATCTGCATAATTGGATATGTGCATGTAATTGTAATTGAACGACGTAGGAGAGAGGAATAGCACTGTGTTAGAGCCAAAAACTGAATATAAAAACACCCTAAATATGTTTAGAACTACAAATGAACTCTACTCTGTCAATTCTTGTTCGTCACAATTCCAACCCTCCTCCTTTATCCGGGCTTGAGGACTGGCTAAGGTGACCCAAAAGAGACACTCTGGAGGAGTTACTCGGGTTAGTTATTTATTTCTTTGTTTCATTTTTAGCATAATTTTCTTTAGTTTGGTTTGGTTTTTAACCTTATGGTCCACTTATGAGCCTACAACAAGTCACTGCAAAATATGAATATTTTTTTAACGATAACATTTTTAATTTTCAGTCTACATTAACAATCTGTAACTCACATTACCATTGACAGTTTTCTCCATTGTCTCTTTTTGGTCCATTTATTCAGTGTAGTAATTTGTTTTAGACAAAGCAATATGTGCTTTCACGTCAGAGTCTCCAATAACACTTGTATAGACTACAATAGAATACAATAGATGAGTCACTTTTTTGATAAAGAGTCTCTAAAGGGGTCTGAAAAATCACTAAATATACCAATAACTTTGTTGCTAAATGCGTTCTGAAAAAAAAAAAAAACTAAAGATAAAAAGAATTACTAGGGTAGTCTGAAAAGTTGCTAAATCTAGCAAAAGTGCTGATTACTTTTCATCACAGCGACAATGGTTGATAGTTAATCTAATTTGACAGGTGTCTTGTCCTAACACTATTAAGTCATAGCTCATTCAGGGTGGATTCATATGAGAATTAAGCAGACATGTAAAAGCTATATTTCTTTATAGATCTTTATTTCTACTCGTATAATGTAAAATTTTTGGAGACTTAACTATTAATGGTAACTCATTACTAATTTTCAATAACTTGCGCAACAGTGGGATGTGGGAGAGCTGGGTGTCACTGCAGCAGAAACCTCTCCTAAAGATTATGTCACAGGGGTGTTGGGATCTAGAATATGAAGTACAAGAAGAATACAAAGGAATGAAGGAGGGAAGAAGTGCAGGGGTAACTGTAGTTAGACACAGTATGAGATAAAGTCCCATATTCAGACAGGCTTCAAATGAAAAGGACATCCTAACTGCAGTGACTGCTTTCAGGACCACAGGTTTCCATCCAAATATATCTAAAATGTACTTGTTTTGAAGGAAATTAACAAAGGAAAATGTGAATTTATGTTTCAGTCACTACATGAATAGTAGGGGTTGGTTCAGGGACATCAGCAGTAGGCTCATATTTGTAGTGTCATATTTTAAGTGCCTGTTTGAGTGAAAACTAACATTGAAACTATCAATAGTAACAATGCTCATGTCCTTGACCACCTTTCTACATAGTATTTCCTGCAATAATAAACCATATAAGTTGTTGACTGATTAGCTGGCAGAAATAACCAGAGCTCTTTAATCAACATTTTCATCACTTCAGTCTGGCTTTAGCTTTGTTTTCTGAAGTGCTGGTTGACATAATGCATCTCACTCATATAACAGAGTACAAACTCTGTCATTTCTGTTTGTTTCTTGCACTAATTCAATGAATGCTGCAGTCTCATGGAGACAACACAAATCTAATTACAGAGAACAAAGGGGACTGTTGTGTACTGATTAATACAAAGCCTTTAAACAGTACTAAGTACTTTCAACACTGTGTCTTTTGAGTCACAGTGTGCAAAGGCAGCAGGTAAACAATTATCAGCAACCCACATCTCTTAATAGTTGTCACTGCTGGACCAGGGCTTCTAATCTATTTGGTTAATGAAGGGAGTCATTTAGAGGATGTCATAACTGCCTGGTCCCCACAACGCAGAAAAGTAGTACTTGTTTTATTGAAGTTTAGTTTAGTTTTACTGATACATCAGTCCATGCAACTGCAAAATCACAAAATGATGCACATTTAGAAGGATTCAATTGCTAATATGTTTGGTAAAAAGGCACAACCTGTGACAACTGCTTTAAGTTTCTATCTATGATTTGACATTTTTAAATGAGGTAATATGTGTCTTTAGTAGTACATTAAATTATTTCAGTATGACTTTTCACCAAATCATGCAAGCCTCGTCTATTGGCGACAAATAGGTAGAGTAATTTCTCAACTTCTCAAGTAGTTTACAACAAGAAGTTATTGAATGGTGATCCAGTTCAAAAAAAGAAGACAACCTACATGATGGACAACACTGACAGAAAAGAGCAAAAAGAGCAAAATACATCAGTTCAACATGTAATTGGTTCAGTTATACTAAGGAAGCAAAATGATGAAATTTAAAAATGAAATAAATACAAATAAAGTAACAAAGAAGTAGTGAGTAGGTAAACACGTAATTACTGTAATTGTAATTTAAACTTTTTTTTTGTGATAGTTTAAGATTTTTTTTTCTGTCTTCAGTCTAGGATGGTTTGATGACAATGATTTGAGCCATATACCATGACCTCCATAGTCCCCAGATTTAAACCCAAATAAACTGCTCTAGGAGATTTAACAGGGAGGTTCTAAACACCACCCTGAACTGTGGATGCATAGTGGCACAACACATTACCGAGATACTTGATGTTAGTTTGTCCTTTCATTTGTCAGCAGTCTGTGTTTATTTAAAGATTAGTCATATTTCTCTTCCTGATGCTGAGGCCATTAAAGAAATGTCACTGGTCATCATTTAATTTTGATGGCTTTGTTTGTTTGATGCTCTTTATCACACAGGCAGTAATAACCAGTTACAGGTATAGTTGCACACATGGAAATGAGACTCCAATGACACAGCTCTATTTTGATGAAAACAAGAATGTTGGCTCAGGCAGAGTTATTGCTTCTGCTGTAGTTACAAATAGACTGACTGAGAGTGGGCAATAAGGAGACTATTCATGTAAGCCAGGAGTGTCAAACATACAGCCTAGGGCCCAAAACTGGCCAGCTAAAGGTTCCAGTCTGGTCCACAGGATGAATTTGTGAAATGCAAATATTACACTGAAAATATTAACAGTCAAGGGTGTCAAACTCATTTTAGTTTTCCAAAATGTTTATATTATGCCAGTTACTAAATGTTGTCTGCCTCTGTAGATCTACATGCACAAGTATAAATGATAAGTTGAGGGATAATGTGGATCTATACTTTTATTATGTCTTTTATAATGTCATTATTTAGCCATATTATAGTACAAAGTTCATACAAGCTGTGAGCTCTGCATAGAATCTAATCATATTGTGTCAAGGCCTTTTTGGAAGGCAGTGGCACCAGCTAGGCCTGGACTTATCTGAAACTTACGTAGCTTATACGTGTAAACAACTCTGAAGAAACCATAAGAACACCTGTCACAATATGCAAACTGGTATTCAGAGGTACTCAGATGGACTCAGATGCTGATACTCGGTTTACCCTGCATGCCAAATAAATCCTCCCTCTTTGAGATGACCCAATGTCTCTCAGTGTTTCTGTAAATGAATGACAACAATAATGTTGTTAAAATTGGACTTATTTTTCAACAGAAATTTGATTTTTTTTAGGTTATTCACTTATTTTTGAAAGTATAGTTTGTACATGTAAACCTTTTTATAATATAATTTTAATTGTCTGCATTAAAGCACAAACAAAAATTTGGCATACACATTATCTATAGGCTATGATTTTACTTGTCTGGCCTTTTTGAAATCAAATTGGGCTGAATGTGGCCCCAGAACAAAATGATTTTGATAACTCTGAGGTAAAGACAAGATGTACACATTTTGCAACTTCAGATAATGTGGGAAGAGAACTGTATTCAGTTATTCACACCGAATGACTGGTGTTTTCTTTGTGGCTCCAAGCTGTAATAAAGCTGATGAGATTTTGTAGGAATCATTTAGTCACAAAAAACAAACAAACAAAAAAAAAAACACAAGCAAATGAATGGAGTGTCTGGGCTAAAACAACTTCAATAAGAATGAAGGGTCTCACAAAACTATATCAGCACACTGATAGTGACATAAGAATCTACTGAAGCCAAATGGTATTATCAGTTCTGCTTACTGGCTCAATTATTTATCAACTGATCAGTTTTGGGTGTAGAAAAAAGTAGACAGTCCATTTGCTTTGTATTCTCGGAGTCTGTACTATTTAAACATTGGTACTACTGCACTGGTACTAGTCTGGTTATTAGTCCACTTTTCAATAATATACAGTGTTGATTATACTGTGTAAACACAAGCCTTATGTCTTAAAATGGTAAAACCCATACAGCTGTGTGAAAGTTTAGAGAATTTCAGTTTGCAAATAAAGGGAGCTGGACTCACAGAGGACTGAGGTGGTGAGACGGACTCTAAAGATAGACTCACTACTCTCTAAATATTTCACTGATTAGTTCTTCTAATTTCTTTCTTTTTTAAAATTTTCTTTCAGCCTTTTCTTCCACTTTCTGTGAGCAGAAGGATGATTAAATTTCCCCTAGGGTTTAATAAAATTCTCAATCTGAATGGGCACATTTTCCCACAGTGCAGTTATCTTTTCTGACCTGCACTTCGCTGTTTATCAAACCCAACAAATAACTGTATTTCACTCTCAATTTATAGTAAAAAAAAAAAGTACCAGAGTCGAGTTCTGGGCTGTGTTTTAGATTTAGTGGAAACTTGAAAGTTTACTAACCTTGAAATGAGAGAAAGTGCAGGTTTTCAGTTTCCCAAAGGAGTTTAACTTTAAGTGAGTTATTGCAGCAACACATTCTATGAAGTTTGCATCAAACTTCACAGTTTCTGTGCTGCTTTCTCCTGCTTCATTTCCTCATCTATTCAGATACCATTATACAAAAGCATATCCAAAACCATTAAAGACAAGGAGAGGGAGCACACATACAGTTTTACAGCCTGTATTATATTAGTTTGTAAGCCATCATAATACCTGACGTTGGCATTCTGGCACGCTGCAGTGTTTGATTATTAATCATATAGGCTACAGTTGACATTATGCTGGAGTAAGGTTTTGAGAAGGGATACATAGATATAATCTGTTAAACAAGGAAATGGTAAATGATGAAAGAATGAAGCAGGGACCAACACTATATAAGTTAATATAACATAATTTTCACTATGCCTGGGCTCTTTAGACAAATAGTGCACATACAACATTTATTTTTGCCCTTATTTTTACCAAAAATAACTGAACACATAAGTTTTACTGTTTAATTTCCCATTGTCATAGGTAATCTACATTTATAAACTCAGTTGATTAGGTTTTCTTGTCATTGAGCACATACCTTTCATGTCATCAAAGTTACTAAGGCTTTTTTCTTTTCATAAATTTAGAGATTGGGATTAGGCTCAGGGGTGGTTAAACATAAAGCATAGACTGACCAACACATGCACCTCAGGCAGGAAATCCATTTAATGTTAACATTATACTGACATTAAAAAGTAAGGACAGAACACAAGATTATTGCTACTACAATTCACTCTCATTATGTTTTTTTTTGTCTTTTTTATGACCAAGCTAGTTTCATCCAGTGCTTCATTATATCATCTAATGTAAACACACTCTTTGACAAAATGGGAAGGAGTACTGCACTCTGTGGTAAGCTTCATGCAGCTCCAGAGTTTACCCTACTATTATAAGACTCATACCATTTTCAGCTATCGTAAGTATTATAATAACAGGGTTAAAATAATCAAAACTGAAAATAATGCACAGATGGCACCAGACACCATGACACCAATGTAAAGCTGAAGCTGATGAAGTACTACTGAAGTATGACTGAAACAGGCCCTCCATGGTATGTGTACTGTAGACATGACTGGCACTTAGGGATTGGTGGTACAGTAAAACATCAGTTTAGGCTGAGACCTAAGAGGAAGAAATGGCCATCCACTAACTCAGAGTCAGCTGTTTATGCAATAGTGATATACTGTACCCTAAATAATCTTCATGAAGATAGGTTTGTTCAGGATTTTAAACAAGTCTGTGGTGATAATTTTAAGGTAGTGTCAGTGATGTGGACTCTTTTTTTGATCCATTTATTTACTTTGATTTAAAACATTTTTGAGTATTTAATATAAAGCTGATGGATACTTAATTGTGGCATTATGTGTGTTTACAAATTGTTTTCAATAAAATGCCCATTGCTAAAAACAATTTTGTGTAAATGAGCACCTTAACCCATTATACAAACTTGTTTCCAATTCCCATCCCTGCCCTATATTCCAACCAGTGTGGATCTCCATTCTATCAGTGATCAGGCTCCTTACCTGAACCCTGGACAGACTCTTGGGACTTCACAGTCCCTCTCCTCCTCCAGCACCTCTGGACAGTCCTGGCCTCCATTGGATGGCAGCTGAATGATAAGTCGTTTTCTTGATTGCTTTTTCTTCATGGCATTACCAGCTGAACACACAGAAATATTAAAGTAGTGCATTTAAAAGCGATGAGAAAAATGTCAAAATGATGAATGACGAGTTGAGCTGCTTTGTTAATGGGCAGATCTATTCATCCTTGAAGAATGGACTTGGAGATGACTACTGCCAAATGATTGAGTCAGTTTTTCTCTATTTCAACTGGTAACAAGGGTGATCACTATATTTCCCACTCCTGTTACTTGACACAGGTGGGTCTAAATACAAATCACAGGTGTATCACATGCTTGAACTGCAAGTATTTCTCACAATTTTGACAGGGTACCAATAATTTTGTCCAGTCCATTTTTTGAGTTCAGTGTGAAATTTAGACTTTGCTTCATGGATTTTTAGTGTTGTGTTTATGTCTTTTATTTTTGCAAAACAAAAAAAAAAAGTGAACACCTAAACGTTTGCAACTGTAATATATATTGTATATGGTATTTACAGGTGGAGTAATGCCCTCCAATGAGCCTGTTACTACTCCTGAACTCAGCCTTAAACCTCTGACTGTTGGCAGTGTGTAATCTCATCTCAGGGAGAGACTATCAAATTAAAACGCACTTCAACACTGCAGCAGAACAACAAGATCTGATGGCACAGTGTCACATGAGGTGGTCATTGAAAATATGGACATTAATGATTTTATGCTGTAAATCTTTTTTTTTTTATTCTCCACAGATCAACAGCTTGGGTGACGGCTGTGTGGCAGAGGTGACCTCATCTGAACAATGGTTTTCTTTCACAGTATGGCAGATACAACAGCACGTCACACTCCCTGGCATTTGTAGCCGTGGGCTAGTTGGCTCGCTGGGTGTGTGAAACGAGGTCGACCCAAAGATTGTCTAACATGCCAACCTGTCAAATTAATTACCTGGAACCAGAAACAAGTGGTTTGCTTTGTGGAGCTCTGGGAATTTGACACTGTACAGAGAGCCCCAAACACTGGATGTCTTTTCACACAGCACATTCAAAGCAGCCTCTCTGTATCCACATTAACATACTCTTATTATGTATAGATTTTATTGTAAGATTTTATTGTAAACCGCACAAAATTTGAGAAAATCCACTAACACTAACAAAAAAAAACAAAAACAAACCAGCAACAACGTAATAAACCCAATTTTAACTCTGCACTGTAAATAAAAAGAGGGTAATAGTTAGATAGAAAAGGATAACAATTATGTAACACCATTAACATATAATCAACAGGTAACATCTTTAACAATTAAAGACAAACAATGGCTATTATTCCTAAAAATCACCAATACTGTTTCCTGGCAGTGGTAACATGCTGATATCAATGTGTATGACCCTGTCATTATCAGGTTATTACCAAAGTGTTGTTAAAATTGAGAACAACTTGCATCACAGTTGCCAAATCCTAGAGATTTCACTGGGCTGGGATAGCGGATTCTAAAGGTCTGTAATGAACACTTGGATTATTACAGTTTGATAACTACAAAAGGATACAATATATGACAGAATCACTTTGCATGAAACAGATGCTAAATGTAATCTGTAATCTTTACTGACCAGTGCAATGTTGTAAAAACAGAATTTAATTAAACATAAGTAGATCTGCAACATCTATAACACTGTTTCCATTTCAAACAAGTGGTGGCAGAACAACAAACCCCACCCCTCACATGTATTGCAGCTTATTTTGGCATCAGTCCAGCTGATGTCATCATGTCTATGCATGTGCTGATGTCAGCATATCAACTTCCTCTATATATGTGCCAAGTTTGAAGTAAATTGAAACAAAATTGATGTTTTTATAAACATGTCAAATTTCGTCCATTATAAATAAATGGGAGAAGAAAAAATATTTTTTAAAAAAATCATAAAAAATGTGAACTTTGACCTACTTTTCCCAAAATGTAATGACATCTATTCTGGGTCACTGGCACTCTATAAACCCAATTTGGCATGTATTCAAACAAAAGTTTTGCTACTACAAACATTTGAAAGCTTGCCCATTTTAAGTAAATGGGGGAAAAAAAGATTTACAAATTTCATAAGCAATTTTAACTATGACCTACTGTTCCCAAAATGTAATCAGATCTATTCTGGGTCAGTGGCAATTTATAAACCCAATTTGGTATGTATGCAATCAAAACGTTTGCTGCAACAGACATTTAAAATTTCACCCATTACAAGAAAAAGGGGGGGAAAAAGTTTTAAGAAATTCATAAACAAGTGGTGCCCCACCCCTTACACATACTTCACCCATTATAAGTAAATGGGAAGATTTTTAAAAATCATAAAAAATTTAACTTTTGACCTACTTTTCCCAAAATGTAATGACATCTATTCTGGGTCACTGGCAATCTAGAAACCCAATATGGTATGAATTCAATCAATAGTTTTGCTGCTATGGACATGTGAAATTTCACCCATTATAAGTAAATGGTGGGGGGAAAAATGATTTGAAAAATTGATTTTAAAAAAAATGCAAACTGCTACAGACATCTGAAATTTTGCCCAGTATAAGTGAATGAGGAAAAAATATTTTAAAAATTCATACATTTTTTTTTTAAAACTTTGACCTACTATTCGCAAAATGTAATGAGATCTATTCTGGGTGACTGGCAATCTAGAAACCCAATTTGGTATGAATTGAACTTACAGTTTTGTTGCTAGAGTGTTAACAAGCAAACAAAGGAACAAACAAAGAAACAAACCGAACCAAAAACAATACCCCTTGCCTCCCCTTCAGGGGATAATTCAAATCACCAGTTTCTCTGCTCTGTCAGCCCTAATATTAGCCCATTCTTTTTTTTATGTCAGTAATATTGCACAGATACAACCATTTTCCCTTTCACACTTCACCATATAGTTAAATATTGCTAAAATATTAATCATTACCTTACTATTTAAAACATTTTTTTGGCATTATTGCCCTTTGTATTTGTCACTTTATTACATTTATTATATAGATTTCAGTCTAATATCCAGTTGAAAGCATTGGTGATACCAAGCTCTCATGATTATTATTTTCATAAATTCATGATACTTACTCGTCAACAAACTATGACCCCATCATATCTTTAAGCTATAGTGTAAAGTGCTACCAAACAGTGTTGTGACTTCTTATCCATAATAATGTAGCTGAACTGCTTTATATCATTTACATATTTTTTTCTTTACTGTACCTGCATCGCATATGACAGGGCAGGGTGTCCAGTCACTGAACGGAGTCACGATACAGTCCTTCCTACATGGCAGCTGACATGGACGTACAGTGGAGGGGCGAGGCCCATCTGGACACCTAAAGGTGACAAAAACACATTGAGTATCACATACACTTCCAACAATTTTTACCCATCAAGGGAAAAAATAGAACTTTGCAAGTGTATGGTGGTGAATTCTTGGCTTTGTGGTTTGTATGTATGAATACTCTATTCGTAAATATTAATCAGTTATGATGATGGGGGGGGTTAGTTCTTTAAACCCTAACTGGTATTAAAGAACAATTTCTTTAACTCAGTAAGGGTTAAATAACTTTTTGCAGTTATTTAATCACTGCAATCATGACCAATCTACCAATTATTTTTGTACCAATTGATCTATAAAGTGGGTTAAGAAAATGAATGAATGAATGAATGAATGAATGAATGAATGAATGAATGATTGCTCTATCGATTATTTACTTCAATTTAATTAAATGATTATTTGAATAGGTGAAAAAATAATAAAAATGTGACAGACTTGTCAGAAAATGACAAACAATTTGTCCTTTATTCCAGACCCAGCTGCAGCAATAACCATAAAAAGTATAAAAGTAATAGGAAATAGAAAAAAATATCTATATAAAAATAACAACAGCAATAACAACAGTATAAAAGTATATATAAAAATGTCAATATATAAGCAACAACAAACAAATCAGATGACATCTACAAAACATGTGTGCATTCCAGTCTTCGACACATTTGTATCAAAGTTACTAACAACTTAAGATGGAACTAAAAAAACTGAAAAAAAAGTCAAATATGTTCAGTGTTTGTGTGAAAGGAATAAGTGATGGTTCCAATGAAAAGTAAACATATAGACATTTTGTGCTTTTTTTGTTTTCGTATTTGATCCTAGCGTCATGTGTCACAAAAAGCATCCATGTGAAACAACAGTGGAACCAATGTTTAGTAAAATTAAGGAAACAAAGCTTTGATTCGGGAAAACTGTATACATATATTTTTTTTTTCTTAATCGATTTGAGTCACTTAATCATTTCAGCTCTACTTGAATTATTAAATAATTATATAATTATATTTAATAATATCTTATGTTTAACCTCTGTTATTTAATCCTATTTTAAAAGGATTTGAGACGCTATCCTCACTGTGGTACAATGAGCGCTGACTGTCCAGGTGTTGTGTATTGGCTGTTCTGCAAGCTAGCAGCTAATATTAGCAGAAAATGTCAGAGCAGATTCTCAAATAGACTCTATCTTGACAAGGTTGATCCCAGATTTTGAGATTAAACAGCTACATGCTGAACTGAAAGATACTGAAATCTACAGTGACATGTCACCCAGTGAATCAGTAAAGCAGTTCTTAGAAGACAATGTGCCCCTTGAAAAATGACTGAACTAGCAGTTGCACCATGTTTGGGTTTTGAAAAGCAGCTAAAAAAAAAACAAAACAAACAAACATTTGTGCAGATGTGATACAGAACTTTAGGTTATTCAAGCACTTGGTGTAAATGTAGAAAAAATTGCTTTGCTATTTTTGACTTGATTTTATTTCAGTCTTGCATATTGTCTCCTGTTTAGTTTTGTCTTCACACTGCAGTGTATCCCAGCTAAAACCAACAACAAAACAGGTAAGACCTATTCCCAGTGTGAGTGGTCTCCTTTAGTTCCAGGTTCATAGGTTTCATTTCAACAGAAGTGTCCCTGAGCTAAACACCTGTTCATTCACTGTTTCATTCAAATGAATGTTAAAAATGTAAATGCATCCCCTCCTGCTGCATCCAGCAGCTGTTTTTTTGTTGTTTTTTTTTTTCTTCAGGACCATTCACTTGTATAAAGACACCAGAGGATTTGTTCTGCTCAAGTGGGGATTTAGCTATGTCTATTGGTATTAAAAATAAATCTCTCCTTGTGTCGCTGTTACATTATTACATTTTGCCTGTGAGGCTCCCTATCGCTTCCCTGATAACACCATGAACTAACAAGTGAGGAGCACCCAGAGGAGAAAGCTCATTCGTAGTGACATTAAACCTGCTCCAGATGATCAGCCATAGAATGAGGAAAAAGAGCGGCAATGTCCCACTGTGACACCAGCGATGCACTGTGCGGAGATCAGATTGTAAGATGTCTTTCAGGAGGTCTACGTTGACCTACTTATCTCAGTAGTATGTACATGGGACCCGTGGTGCTTAAATGACAGCAGATTAACCATAACCCTTGTTCAGAAAAACCCCGACCTGACCTTTTATTCTATGCCATCAGATGGATTATCATTCACTGGTTGCTGAATGCAGTAAAAACAACCGAGGTTTTATCCGGCTAGTCTTCAGCCTCAAGCAGTTTCCACAGCAAGAGCAGATAATGTACAGTAGATGTGCCAAACTGCTCTGTTGGGGAATATGACTGTCTCTTCTCCCCCATTTTTGAAGTACTATCAGCCAGATGGCATACATCAGTCACAAACTGGATGCGATTACTAAGGTTTTCATCAGTTTTTATTGCCCTAGATTGTGCCTGAAATAATTACATTCAGTATTCAAGCTATACCCAGATGACTGATGCGCCAAACCTCCACAGAGATATTTATTAAACATAGAATCTGTGTGTTATATTTCTTACAGTCAGTATTTATATATCAGTGTCTCCCTGGTGGTAGTCTGGGCAGTCTTCTGGTTTAGAAGTTTTATAAATGCAACATCTCTACCACGAGTCTCACAGGCAGTGTGTAGATCCACTCTCATTTCTATGTTGTACAATATTGGGAAGGTTTTTTGAAAGTTTGATAGCTACTGTGTTGAAAATGTAATAAGTCATTAAATTAATCATCTTATCCAATTAATGTATACTGATGTCAACTTATGCTAGATTTGACAACTTTTCACACAACTCTATCAATTAATTTTTCTAAAAGCACCTAGAAGCAGATTTGGCTACTTTTAAAATGTGTTTTGGAAACGTTTGAAAAGTAACTCAAACACTAATACACATACATTTTCCTCTGAATGACATGAAATGATTTTCTCTGTCACAGTCTCTGTCTGTCTAGCTGCAAAAGTCAGTGTTTAAAACTTAGCTGCTTTGTTGTGATTTTTCAGACCCCCCTCCAAAGACTTTTTATCAAAAAAGCGACTAGCGGAAAAATCTATCAGATCTTTCTAGTGTTTTTGGAGACTGATATAAAAGCATGTATCGTTCTTTGTCTAAAACACCACTGCACTGAATATAAATCACTCCCATTGACATTGACAGTTTTCACTTCTGTCTCTTTTTGGTCCATTTAGATTGTTAGATTGTGGATGGCTGTGGCTCAATTGGTAGAGCGGGATGTCCAATGACCAAAGGGACCAAATCCTGGTCCGACTTCCCACATGTTGAAGTGTCCTTGGGCAAGACACTGAGCCCTAAATTGCTCCCAATAGGGTCTGGCAGCACATTGCATGGTGGCAGCCGCCTGCAAGTGTATGAATGTGAATGGGTGAATGCCAGGCCTTGTAAAGCGCTTTGGGCACCATGAAGGTGTATAAAATGCGCTATATAAGTGCAGTCCATTTACCATTTAATGCAGACTGAAAATTAAAAATGTTCAAACAAATAAGTAACTCCTCCAGAATGTGTCTTTTGGGTCACTTAAGACTTTCATTTTATAAAATATCTCTGTCCAGACTACAATGTAAAATCAACAACAAATTTATAGAAATGCTTGAACAACACTGTTTTTGTTGGACTTCAGAGTTTAGTATTTCACGAAGTTGAGTGACAATTTGACATGTTAAATTGTTAAAATTCTGTTTTGCACAATATAAGCATTACTGTAGACCAGGAATTAGACAACTACATACATTTTGTGACAAACAACACTAGCATTTAGACAAAAAAGTCTGCAAATATTCATTATTGCTTCTTTCTATTACCTGCCAAAATATCCAAATGTATACAATAATATAATGATCATTTCTTCACACCAGCACCAACTCTCAACTATCACCAGGATTGTGTTGGTGGGAAAAGCAGTAAACAAGATTTCTGTATTTTACATCAAAGGCATTCGTCAGATCAGTTCAGTGGTTATATGATGCCTATCCTCGATTTTAATTTATGCTTAATTGAAGAAAAATTGCATGTATCAGGTGGTTAACAGTCCCCCAGAGGCTTTCTCTCCCATAACCACCTCCTGTAACCACAGTAAGTTGTGTACATATAGAATTAGAATCCTTTATTAATCACAGGGGGACATTATTGGGTGTTACATATAGGGCAATGAGTTGACTTAAAGCAGGCTCTCCACAGAGAACACCAGCCCTTTGTTTCTCTTTTAGTCTCATTTATACTGCATCCCAGCTAATGACGGGTTTTATTCATATTTTGATGATTAAAATTCAATTAGATTCCAGTTTTCAGTGAAAACAAAAAACAGGGCCTATTTGTTGGCAGAAGACAATAGCTACTGGAACAATGCTTGGCTGCGATTATGTCCATGGGGATGTGAAAGCTACTTATATTGTCATTTATTTATTTTTTATCATGTATACATTCAGTCGTTCCATTGTTTCTCCATGCTTCTTGCCCTTTCGAGACTAATAGCCAATTCTCTTATCTGCGCTTGTCATATTGATTTTTGGTTGTTTATATAGCGTAAACAATGTTTGCATGTCTATTTACAAGGCACTCAGGGTGTTTTATCTCAGCAGCACAAATTTTGATTGTACCATTCTCTCTTTCTGGGGCTTCCTCACTGTGAAAATTTCACAGGCATACAATTCTCACTAGACTCAAATGAATGAAGCCTTTCCTGTAATGGCATCTCCATTTTACTGGCTGTTCCAGCCAGCGTCACAATCTCATAACAATCTTTAAATGTCAGGATTTGTAGTGAGGCAAACACAAAAACACACGTGGCACTGGGAGCTTGTCCCAAAGCACAACATTAAGATGAGCAGCCAGGCTAATGCTTATGTTTTGCTTGCTGCTATTAGCACATTGAGTAATCTGTTCAGTGAGAGGGCTGTTGAAAAAAAAAAACAACAACAAAAAAACAAACCAATGAGCAGATGGCTGAGCAGGATGAAGAGGAGGATTCAAAGCAAATGAAGTGTCTGTAGTTTTAAGAGTTGACACAAAAAACAAGGTCTGCTGGGAGAAGATAAGGCCTAATTAATTTTATTATCAAAATTATGGACTACAAAACAAGAACATCATTTGTTTAATTTAGCATAAATCAGTTGTGGCTCTTCGAGAGTCCTTTCAGCTGTATCTCTGGCCTTCGTCTTGAGGGCTTTCAGCCATCTATCGCAATCAAAAACAAGCAGTAAACACAGCAACCATTAGAAAACACAGCAAGGAGATGATGGACTGAGCTTAAAACAGCCACTGTTGAACATCAGAACTTGAATCATTCAGCTTCCTCCTCCACAAATTCCACAGCATCAGTGTGATTGTACAAATATACATTTGGTGCCACTGACACAGACTGTCAGAATCAATAAGCAGATGCTGTTGTTTTTCACACCGACCGCAACAGCTTTCTTGATGAAATGATAGCAGCCCGAGCCTGAGGCGCTGACATATTTGTCTCTGTTGTGCCTTTCCTTTCTATTGGGCTTTGACAGTCAATATTTATGTGTGTGTGTATTTTGTTTGGTTTGCATGTGTGTATGTGACATACACTGTATGAGGTTCACTGCCTTAGGCTGTGTGTAGACGACAGCTCAGATCCATCTGTGAACGAGACGGGGCACATCTGCATATGCAGGGTGCAGGCGGTCATGTTTGTTTGTTCTGCTGGGATCCCATGAGTGCACTGATCAACAGTACCTGCCAGTTGGATTGTGCCACATGAACACATGATGAAGTTATCCAAATGCTCTGCTACAAAAACAAAACAAACAGACTATGAGCTATACAGGGCATTTGGATTGTTTTCCTGAGAAATTAACCACTGTGGTCTGGAATATTTATACCATTAACATATGAGGAATGCTGATCTTTTTATCTCACGAGAACAAGAAGTTATAACATCTAATAAGATCAGGGCTTGTTGGCACAATATAACTTGTTACTTATACTAATTTGTTTGCACAAGATAACCACATGATAACTCCTTTGAATGATATTAAATCATTGGACAGTATACGTAAATCAATTTTCACATAACCTATTGAGTAATTATCAGAACCTATTAATTCAGTACAAAAAAACCCAAAAAAACACACTGTTTGAGATTTAGGGACCTTGAACAATTAAAATTGTCAAAATATTATGTTGGACTTTTCAATACACTAAAGATTTTCTGTTTTAAATGTTTTCCATAGTTTGACAAAGATATTCCATGCACACTACACGTCAAGTCATCCAAGCATGTCCTTGCTAACTTCAGATGACAGTGTTACTTGCAGGATGTACACTGCTGGAATAAGGGTAAATATTTCCATCTCACAGTGGCAAAACTGTCATTCTTCTCCCATTTGCTATTTATGTATTAGTGTTTTAAAGCAACATTATGAAGCGTTTGCTCATGGGGTCCCCCTAAAGTCAAGAAACAGTATTGTCTGTAATAACTGTTCTAACATCTGTATCTCGGTAATACTCACTCATTTGCTGACAAGCCACTGATGCCGGCAAACCTTCTGAGGGAAGACAATTAATATGCATTAAACCATGTCTTCAGGCCAGGTAAAATAGCCTTGCAGCATTTTATACAACATTGTTTTATTTTTTAAAATATCAGAAACGAAAAAAAAAAGTAAAGATCTACACTGCTCAAAAAAATTAGAGGAACACTTTGAAAATACATCAGATCTAAATGGGGGGCAAAATTGATCTTGAATATCTTTCCTGATAATAAGTAGGTGATGTATTAGTAACAAAATGATGCTACATAATTTGATAGAAATGAAAATGATCACCCTATAGAGGGGGGAAATCAAAGACACCACAAAAATGAAAGTGAAAA
>JAPQRP010000010.1:2529293-2543832 GCA_037367295.1 Apogon hyalosoma | reverse complement strand
TATTTGTATAGCACCTTTCATACAAAAATTGTAGCCCAAAGTGCTTCACATCAGTTAAAATGTACAAGAGAGAATGACATTTTCATAAAAAGGCTTAAGACAGGGGTGAAATAGTGAAATAGGAAATAAATTAATATTTGATTACACAGAAATTGTAATCAATTTTGCTTTAGTGTGTACAATCTCAATATCATTAGTCTTATGGTATTATTGCCCAGGTCATATTTTTGACCAAATTGTGATATCTGCATAACTTTACTCTCCTAACACTGCTGCTTCATTTTGCATCACTGGCTATGATCTGAAAAACACAGAACTTAGGCAATTATGCAGTGAGGCTAACCATATAGTGTTTTTCTCAGTCTCATTACCATAAGCCTGTCTGATGGACTGAGACAGTTCTCTCTGGTTTAATTGTGGACACTTAGGGCTTTCAGTGAAGACTGACAGGTGTTATGGGAGTGGAATCATCCACACCTGTATTTCTCTGCTGGAGTTTACAGAGACTCAAGCCTGTTATGCCACCTCAGAAATCTCACCTAAAGGTAACTGAGAATGACTTCCTTTCTGCTGACTGTACCATGCCAGTTTAGCTGACTAACAATGTGCCATCACTAGTCCCAACATTATCATGCCCTGGTGTGTCAAATGAGCATGAGCTGCTGCTGAACAATGACCTAGATCGAACTGTATGTTAAACAATTACAAAGACTGGAAAACAGTGTAGGACAGTATGAATTAATTCAATTAGGGATAGAAAGCATGCCATGTTTTAGTTATTTAAATATATTCAGGTTTACGTCATATATCATAATTAACTAACTGTTTTACAATGAGCTGAAGCCAATACCTCTCAGTATGCATGTTAAATTGTACTAAGTTGCAGGCTGATGATAACAATAACAGGCACTTGGGCTTTCTAACATGTCTTTATAACCACCATGGAATTAGATGTAAGTAATTACACTAATGAGATCATTGATGATGCTGATTAATCCATTACTTAACAGATAATTCTATTTAAACATATGATTAGTAGCATATTTATAAGAAGTTCACTTTAAGTTGTTACAGTGGTTTCAACAGCATAGAGTTTATCCACAATATACATCATATAAGATACATATACCAAGAAGTGTCAAATCTAACCACATTGGGTACTCTGCAGGGGCAACCAGTGGTGGAGAGACACTGATTATTTGAGCCTTTTTTGTTGAGGAACACAGTGTGTTTGCAAAAAGACAATGACATAAATGAGTGGGAGAAAGCCAGGACAAAAGTAATAGCTATTTCTTCAAGTCCATAAGAATTTGACATGCCAAATACCATAAACACTTTCCAGAACTGCAACAACTCTTGAAGACATCATGTTTTCTGTTACGTTTAGTGACGTATGCTCCCTATCACTAAATTAACTTACACAGTGATTTTTTGTTTTGATTGACTGGTTGTGTTTACTGGGGAGAAGGACTTTATGGTGCATTCAGGAGCACCTCAAACGGAAATCTAGACATGAATGGCCATAAAACGCCAGTTCTTTTTTTTTTCTGTTGTTAAAATACATACGTCTATACTCTCCCTTCATTTATTGTTCCATCACTACAGCATTTTAATATTTCGATTAGATTTTGCATATTATTAATTTCAAATTTTAAGTATTCTATTGTTTTAAAAAAAATGGCACACTGTAGTTCCCTTCAAATAATCAAATATGACAGCCATACCTAATATGCATATATTTCACATAGTACCCTAAGCTAATCTGTTAAGTACATTTTGGATAATTTCCGCTATTGATTTTTTAGTTATGAAATTGTGAAAAATGCAACATTACAGTCAGATAATATCTTCATTTTTTTATAATAAAAAAAGAAGAAAACAAACAAACAAAACACACTTCATATACTTTCTAAATTCATTTGAGTTAAGTTTTTAGCTTTTTTAGTCTTGAGATAAAAAGGCTTGGAAACTCAGGATAGCCATATTCGTAGAGCAATATTTACATTTTTCTCATTATTGTTTCTGTAAGTAAGTTTCAAAGTAATAGCCTGTCAACACTGAAATAAAACAAAACAAATTTCAACAAAGTTTTGTGTGGGACTTTCTCTAAAAGTCAACACCAGATTTTTACTGCATGAGTATGGTATATTGATAAGAAATAGAATTTGCTCACGTTAATCAGATCAGATCCAAGTTTAAATCATTCTGTTTTTGAATTTTGTTTTGACTGATGGAGTCAAATGGTTCAAAGTCAAGATATGTTGATGATGTTCCAGAGTTTTACAAAGTACCATCAGAACTGATACAACACACAACAGTCATTGATCAGAATAAGAATTAAGTTCTGTCTGTAAAAATCTTTTAAATGACTTAAAAGTGTTACTTTCATCCTGACTTTTCCCTGAACAGTTTAGTTTTCCATTTGTATTTCTCACCCACCACAAAGCAGCCTCCAACTACAACTACTATATTTCTAGTCTATATTTGAAGATTTACCAAAAAGTTCCGGAAACTTCGGCACCTGTGAAAGTCCTTTGATAAATGCAGATATTAGGTTGTTAATGGATCAGGTGACAGGTGTTATACATAAAGTAAAATCACTGAAAACAACAACAAACACCAAAAGCAATCAAGCTATTTCACACATGGCCAACAAGGCCTGACTGTTCTACAACTGGCTGAATAAGGAGTTCTAAATCAATTATACATTAGCCTAGAGCTGTTATGATAATACACATATTTTTCTAATTCAAAAAAAACTCAAGCTTACAACTTTCAGTTTCCTATGAGTAGACACATAGCTAGAGGTTTAAAACAGCTACAAGCAAACTTTAATTATAAATGTTACCCTCCATCACTGTGATCCATGCCACTACCATTGCAGTTACTGTGAGGAAAAGTAGCAGATTAGACAAAGGCGAAGCTTGGCGACATGACAAAAAGACAGACAGACAAGTAGACATACAGAGATTTAAAGCGGAAAGAACAAGTGTATGATGGGAAATGATCATAGAGCAGATAAAAAGTGAGTGTCAGGCGAGGAGACTGTCGAACAGAAATAATCGCCAGGACAGATAAGCAGTCTGAGATAAGGACAAATGCACATGCAGACAAGTGTGAAATCCAGATGTTCAGTGAGCGACAGCAAAGGACGACTTGAAAGGCCATGACTAAACCAGTATCCAGGCTTCATCTGCATACATTTCACTACACAATGGTGCACAGCAAGCAGAGTTTAGCAAGTAGAGGCTCACCTTCCCCAGCGTTGTAGGCCAGAATGGAACGGGTCCGCATCTGTTTGCCCTCGATGGTCTTGCTGGAACAGGTCTGAGAACACGTAGACCATGTGGTCCAGTCACTGAGAACACAGTCTCTTGAGCAAGGCACTTCACAGGCCACGGGCTCTGGAAGCAGGGAAGATGAGCACAGGTTTCTGTCCACTTCCTCTCCTAGAGCAAAGAGGGACAGATGTAAACACAGTTAGAACTGAAACCATCAGTCAGTGACATGATTTAACAATGACCATCCAGTGATTTTCAAGCAGAAATTTTAAAACATAGTTCTATGATTTTGAGGATGTACTGCTTTTCTTTGATTAATGTAATAGATGGATAGATAGAGAAAACAAATAAGTTCGCAATTTTCTAGTATAGTATAATCATAATACTGGTAGCTTGGCTTTCAGACTGGTTCCTAAACCATAACTTTCAACATGAATTTACTATTTTAACAGATACGCAAGAACAAATCATTTGTTTTATTTTGAATTTTCCCCACACTCAAAGCACTAAACCTGTTCAAGCACAATTTGATGTTGTTAGTTACCATTCTAAATATGTGTGAAATCTGAGGAGATTCACTACATTGGTACTGTCATTTGGTATCATCCAACACCAGATGATACCAGGGAGTGTTCGCAATTCAGTGTGATCTACACAATGGAAAAATAATCATGTCTCGTACACATTCCGAGTTTTTTTAAAAATTTCATAGATTTAGTTAACCATAACATGTTTCACTACATGTAGGTTTAGTGCATGTTCGAATACTCTGATCAAGTTTATGCTGGAGTCTGTTGTGTACTGGGAAATGGTTATTTCTTGACATTATCTAATTCCATTTCAAAGCTAATGACTGCCCCAGTCACCTACATCCATGATAACAGCCTAATTTCTATGCAAACAACTTGGGTTATTTTTTTTTATTATTATGGGGTTCCTGAATTCATATGTGCTTCACTTCTGCTCCCACACAGTTGCAACACTGTGCAGAACTGAATACTGCTAGCGTATAAACAGAGTTTAGAACTTCACATGAGCAAGTGAAAAGTGTAGCAAAGACATTTTGCTTTGTGCCATAAGTGAATTATGTATTTTACATCATATCTTCTGAATCAAACATGCCTTTGTCTATTTTCTCCTACTGTCTCCACACTGACAGAGCTATACACAAGAAGTTTTTGCATTTGTTGGAAAAAACATGTTTTTTTCCTTGACAGCTCTACTACACTTGTCTTCAAGTTACTCTAACGAGACCATAAGATGATTCTGCCATGCAAATTTTTCATGAACTTTACTTGTACTTCATGACAAGACTCAGCTTGTCAGTATAACTTGGCTACAGTTTATGTTGGCATTAGTATCTATAGTTTGTATATAGTAACATAAGTGGGGAGTTTGTGAAGTTTTAAAGGTTTACAAAGGTTGTTCGTTAACTTGAACAGTGTCTGTTAAGACTAGAACAAGATTCAATATGGCTTTAGTTGGCTTGAGCTAACTACACCCACATTTCAAAAAATGCATGGTATTTCAGAGGTATATGTACTTGTCTTGTTGGTGTTATGTTCTTTATCGGTTCCTTCGGTCTCCTCCACAGTGACACAAATCTGTGCATGTTGATGAAGTTGGAGGGACATACTGTTTTTATGAAAAAGTTAACTTTGACAAAAAAGTGATTTTTATATCATCAGGTCTTACTTAAGAGTATGAATGTTTGTTTGACACATTTGTAAAATAAACAAACAGATGCTATACTATAGTTACACTTTAGTAAGGACTATAGTAGTTTTGTACTGTACATCCATAATGCAGTGGATGCTGAAGGTTTACTATGTAACTCAGGACTTTGTGGTAAATTTAAGGGTCTAAACATCGACTCCACATACTCCCAGCACAAATACACAGTAATATTGTTTTCCCCACACTAGGTTTGCTGTCATATTACCACGCGAGATTTCTGAAGCTGGGTTCTGAATCATGCATCCACTGCCTTTAACAATTTACAAATTCTGGAGTCTTTGACATGAAAAGTGACATGAAATCTAGTGAGATCACTTGAACTGATTTGTGGCCAGTGGAAAGTAGCCATGACTTAAAACCAAGAAACAATGTGAATCTTCTACAAAACTATCTTAAAATGCAACATCACTGATGGCTGCTAGATGCCACCTTCAAAAGAGTTCCATTTGAACTTGCTCTTAAAAATGCTATTAAGAAATAAGCAAGCAAAATTTGACATTGCCTTACTTATTTGTCCATGAGCCTGATGACTGTGTTCACACATTAACTTACACTAATAATTACACTAACATTACAGTTAACATGAGTTAATATTAACAAACTGATATTACTTGGTGGTGTTAACTTAGTTCAGAGTATGACTAGTTTTACAAAAGCTAGCATTAGCTTAGCGTGTTTCATTTCTGGCTCTAAAAAAACTAAGATGGTGACAGCTAGAAAATGTGAGGTTTCATAACAATGGTCAACACAAGAATGAGGCATTAGGCACATTACAGGTATATTATTTACTGCAAACTCACTGAAGACACTTTAAATGGGCTCACTATAGTAGATTCAGTGATGATGATGTGATCACCCACATTTGCTGATGTTAATGGGTTTATTCAATATTTGTGGATTTAGCTACACAACAGAAATAATTTAGAACATTTCACTTGTGTTTCCGATATTGACATGACAGCTGGTTATGGGTTGTTTTATGGCTTATCTGTGCTAAATTCATACTGATGCACTCTGACTGCTCTTTCCATGTTCAGGGCCAGTTTAGTATGGAGGAAGGCCAAAAGCACATGGGATTCCCACATTTTTACACTAATATCAATGTAATATTAATGAACCCACAGCATCAGCTATAAGTGGATTACAGTAACCCACATATTTGTCTGTGTTGCTTCAAGTGTTGCCATGAACCAAGCAGATTATGTGTAGCCGGAAAATGTCAATCTTTGACAGGTTGATTTTGCAATTTCTGGCAGAGGGAGAATCATTTGAGCTTCAAAAGTCAGATCTGGTCTGATTTTGCATTAAGATGTTCCTTGGACAGATATGCAGTGAACCAATCATGACTGAAGTGTGGAGGCATGAAAATAAGAAATGACATGGAACCCCAGCAGTTTTAAGACTCACACAGAGAATGCATGAATGAACAGAACAGTGACTATGAGAGAAGAAAACCCTCTATACTGAGTGTGTGGAGAAGAAACAGGTCTCTGCCTAAGTGGGCAGCCAGTCAGCATGGGGAATATCAATAGCCAGTTTCAATAACATTTGTATCGACCTTCGCCTTTTGTCTGGGGCCCTGCCTGTGTGGCATTTTCTTTTATGATTGGGACACATTTGGAGAAAATATACAGCCGACGCTGTGGTAAGAAAATCTCTGAAGCGAAAAGCAGAGTGAAAGTCCAAACAGAACAAATCAATTTTCATCAGATGGGGGAGTGAAGGTGGGGAGATCAATCAAGCAAAGTCAGGGGAGAAAGAGCAGCACATGGTTTATTTTACTCCTGCAGTATGGCAGGAAGGAAACTTCACTGAATATCTAGACATGACACATGAACTGTGATTTGGGTATACTAACTTCTTTAGCAGGGAATGTATAAAAGTCACAGAGCTGGATTTAAAAATATGGATTACAAAAGAGGAGTTACTGTGTATGTTGCTGTGATGAACTACATTCCTATGGTTGGAGCACCTTCTTAGTTAAAAATATTGAATAAATAAAGGCCATATGTAATTCAGATTTTGTCTAAGAAAAGTAACTGTGTGAAAAATCGATAAAAGGTTACTGCTTATTTTGTTCAACATTTGTCTGCTACCTGAAGGCAACAGGACGTCCACACTGCAGCTCTGCGCCTGCACTCCCTTTACTATTAAAGATTTACAGTAATAAAGTGTAGCAGGAAAAAATAGAGGCAGCAAAGGGCACCAGATATTCTGAGACCCAGGGCTACGGGGGATTGATTTGATTTAGTGAGAGTAAGGTTTAATTGTGCATGTGGAGAGGAAGTGTAATGAGAAAGACAGCGTGGAGGGAGGTGGGAACACTGAACGAACCGAGCAGAAAAGTAGGAGAGGTTTAACTAAGAAAAGGAGTTTGGAAGGGGTAGGGAGTTGGGCAGGGAGGGGAGTCTGGAGAGAACTCCTGGCAAACTTGATGAACAGCAACTCATTGAAATCTCCTCACGTATGTACATGGGGTCACCAGAGAGCTGACCTTCAAAATGATAAGATCCTCAATGGACTGGAGGTATAGTAGGTGGGGTGGATCGCAGATGGATAAAATTAAGGATTTTACCATGAGGGACTGGAGTTCACATATTAACTCTTTTAGGCAACAAAAAGGCTTTGGTCAGGGCTGAGAAAAGATCATGATTTGTCCTAATTATTAATAAATATGTCAGGTATTTCTTATATTCACATCTCTTCAGACTGTTTTGTATTGACCAAGCCCTGCTATCTTTCCAAAATGTTGTCTACACCTGTTGGTTACAGCAGGGCTCGAAATTTAAACAACTGTCAGTATTTTTAAGTTTAACAACACTGATGGCAATTAGATGCTAGCTTCACAAGATTTCATTCTGGCCTAATTCACTTTATTTGAACTCTAAAGTAAGTGTAGCAGTGACCAGACTTCTTGTAAATTTAAGCTCAGTAAGATTTTAAGGTTGATAGAAGTCTGCCATGTATGACTTCGACAGATGTCATTCAGTGTTTCCAATTCCTCAGTAATGAAAGTATCTACTGTCTGTCCAAAAAGTTGCTAGAAATTGTTAAATGATGTCATCGCCTAATTTGGATAAATGGAAATGTGCATGTAATTGTTCGATGTAGGAGAGAGGAATAACATTGTGGGAGAGCTAAAAAGTGACAATAAAAACACTGTTAATATGTTTAGAACTATAAATGAACTATACTCTGTCAATTCTGGTGTTTTTTTTAATGTCACAATTCTAACCATCCTCCTTTATCCTGACTTGGGGATTTATTTGTTTGTTTTTCAATTTTTTGGCTTAATTATCTTAAGGGATTTTTTTTGTTTGTTTTTAACCTTACGGTGATTTGTTTTAGACAAAGTCAGAGTCTCCAAAAGTCTCCAATAACACCAGAAAAAGTTGATAGATTTTTTGTTAGTTACTTTGTTGATAGACAGTCTCTAGAGGGGTCTGAAAAATATAAATAAATATATATCAACTATATACCAACAATACTAAATATACCAACAATGGATAAGTTGGAAAAACTGACATTTACAGCTAGGCAAACAGGCAGTGTGTTTTCTGACTGTGAGAGAAAATGACTTGGTGTCATTTAGAGGGAAAATGTGTGTGTTTTTTTTAACGTTTGAGTCAATTTTTAAAAGTGGCTAAAAGTTTCTAAACAAATTTTAAAAGCTGCTAAATTTGTTGCTAGATGCTTTTTGAAAAAGAACAACAAAAGTTGCTTGAGTGGTCTGAAAAGTTGGTACATCTAGCAGCAAAAGTGCTATGTTGGTGGTCAGTGATGTCAACAGTTTATTGACATACTAAATACTTGGTGCTATTGTTTTTTGAATAAAATAAACAGAAAAAATGCATTTAAAATGAATTTTAAACCTATTTCTATTCCTGACACACAGCTTTTGTCACAAAAATGATGAAGCATACTGGTACCCAACTACACCCAACATATTAGCATAACTTAATTACATAAGCAAATATATTGTCTAATTTGTACATGTACACATATATGGTCAGTCAACCTGCCTACTAATTAGTGAGTTCACACGTCATGTGAAGTTAATATTATTATTTTTAACTGTAGGTAATTTATAATATGCCAAGTCTGCACTAAGTAACAGTATTTTCAGCAGGCTCTTTTTACAGTTTGATGATATTTATCATAAACTATTGTCCACAGCTGCCCTACCCTTCACCCCTTGCACTTCTCCAGCTCCACCCATGTTTCCAAATAGGGTAATTTCAGAAAGGCTTCTCTTTGGCAGTCCACAAAGCAATGGGTAGCGTCCTAAAATCTCCATCTGTCATTTATATACAACTCATGATCTTTACACTACACAACTTATAAAGCTGTCCAGTCACTGTGGTCACACTACATGACTGTCTTTATTATGACAAGAAACCTTTCATTTGTTGTGGCTTTCACATTACATGAGTGATCAGCAACAGGGTGTCACATATAAGGACAATTTTCTCTAGGTGGTATCCTTGACAGTTCTGCCTGGTCTCCAAAAGAAATTATTAAAAAATATGGGAATTCCTCAGTGTGGCGAGAGCTCTTAAATCTATAAAATGACAACACAAGACACTAGAGTTGCAGAGTTATGTCTGAGCCTTGACTTATGAAAGTTATAAAATAACAGAGACTTCGTAGTCTGAACCATGTTGTCAGGTTTTAAAGCCTCTCACATCGTCATCTTCAGTGCATTTTAGATCCACTGTGTCTGTCCTTACCTTTCACAATAAAAGCACTAGACATTGTATGACAAAGTAAATTCACACAGAGTATATTGATCTAAGTTGTTTATGTGCTCATTTGTACCAAAAACAAAAGGATAGAAAAGAAAAGAGGATGGAGGAGAAAGTGACTGGGTAGACACTGGTATCAAGGACTGTCTGTTCTGCAGAGAGGCTTGGTGACATTTAAAAAAAAAAAAAAATGTGGTGAAAGCAGCTGCCTGCTCATGTTCTGGCTTGACAAGGACATGTTTGTGACTTGTTATTGTTTCAAATGATAGAAAAGCTTGTGTGTGTGAATTTATTCTGATAGAGAATATATCTGTGCTTGCCATGCAAACAACAGACTGGATTCAAGGAGTTGCTATGTTGGTCGCAGCAGAGGACTTTGTGCGCTTATTGGTTGTAGGCTGTCATTGTTGTCACTGTCAATCAAAAAACATTTCACTCTGCAGGTGGACTCGATTTTTAACTTGCTAGATATTGCATGGGTCTCTGCAATGCATAATTCAAACATGGGAGCAAGCTACGATTTGCTTGTGATCTGGGACTTTCGTTCTCAATATGCAAAAAATGTTAGAGTGGAAAATCAGGACTAAAATTGTATATAGTTCTGGTGTGAACATGGCATAAATCTAAACAAATGTTGCTTTTTCCTATAAATAACCATAAAAAAGGGTTACCCCTTAACATCAACTGTCAACCGATTAGCATCAAACTGTTTAGCCATTCAAAACTTAGAAAACTCCCCTTTCAAATGGTCACTGACTCATTCCATGACAATGCTTGAGGACTGAAGAAACGCATCAGGAAATCAGTTCATTCTTTTTGAATAACCCTGTACTTTCACCTGGTGAAGCATGTACCACAGGCTAGGCTGAGGCCTAGGGTCATTTCCAGCCTGCTCACTCCATGTTAACCATCAGATTTTCTGTTGAATAACTTACCAGTCAGATATTTTTGTCTTGTTACATTGCCCTTTGTGTCAGGTTAGATGACTGTTGAGTCAGACTTGTGGCTGAATGACATGACAGACTACATGTTGTTTTATCACTGATGGATTCTGTATTTCATGACGTGCAGAGGTGTCAAGTAAAGTACAAATACACTGTAACCTTACTTAAATAGACATTTTGGTTATCTATACTTTACTGGAGTAATTATTTTTCAGCTGACATTTTACTTCTACTCCTTACATTTCCACACAATTATCTGCACTTTCTACTCCTTACATTTTAAAATATAGCCTTGTTACTCCCATTTCATTTCAGCTTTTCATTCCGGCTTGTCATCGTTCAAATAAAAAAGGAAAAAAACAAAAACTATCCAGATAAATCGCGCCATCCGGATAGAGTGAGTTTAATTGTGGTTGGATGAGAAGCATAAACATCTACCATTCCAACACCCTATCGGTTTGTACGCGATCCATCGAACCAGATTTTGTGCACCATTCTGATATTTATATTCAATTACTCATCATATCTTCCGCTCCATATAACAGATGTTAATGCTCAGTAGTACACATATATGGCTCTTTAATACAATTGTATTGTACTAAAATGTGTTCATTTTCAATGGGCATGTAGGCAGCTGAAACAGGTAGCCTAGTTCAACCCAAATGTTTCAACATTAACATTTTAATATAACATTACAGGCATAATGGCCAAAAAATGTTTTCTGGAGAGGTAGGGTAGTGCACTATAGGCCCCTGTGGTGCCGCCTAAACTTGTCCTGATGGCATTTTTTCCCCATTACATTTACTTTTATACTTGAAGTCATTTTGAAACTAGTACTTTTACACTTTTACTTAAGTAAAAAGCTTGAATTGATACTTCAACTTCTCCAGTTTTTTTTTCAACCCTAGAATCTACACTTCTTCCTGAGTAATGAATGTGAATACTTTTGACACCTCTGGACGTGTGACAGGAAGGAGGTGCAAATGTGCAATTATAGGAAAAAATGACCTAATGAGTGAATTTAAGTTTAGTCACACATATTTCAGATGGGTTGAAGTTGTATAAACTTGCTGCCATGGTTCAGATACAGCTTCTGAGTTATTTTATGACTTTCACAGGTGTAGGCACAGTTTTAACCCTTTAACACACACACACACACACACACACACACACACACACACACACACACACATACAATTATTATTTCTTATAATATTGTCCTTAGTATTTTTGCATTTTTCACTGAAAATCAGGTATTCTATATTTAGGTTTCAGGTTTCCTATATCTCATTTACTGATCATGTAGATGTTTATAAAACTTCAGAGTAAATTCAAAGGTTATTATATCAGAACAGAGGAAACACAGGAAAAAAAAATATATTTTCAACAAAATATATCATTAAATGAGCATAAACCAAGTGTCTCCAACCACTGTCATTTGTCAAACTCCATACGTTTTACTGGTGAATCAATGTTGTAGAAGATGACGATGTTTCTACGTTCACTACAGAGACTCTGAACATCCAAATGTGTCATATCTGACCGTGAAAAGATGATAAACTGCATTTTACACCAATTATTTACATGTATGTCTTGGACTTGTGGATCAACACGTATTAAACATATTAGATCAGCAGATGATTTTGGTCACTGGCAGTTGTTTGTGTCTTAGATGGTTAATACGGACAATGAAAATACATGCAATATGTTCCATACCATCTTGTCATTTAACAGTGCCAGTAAATGCCTCTGTCTCACCATTGCTGTTGACACACTGGACCTGTGCGAGCTGAGTACCAGGGCCACATGGCTTGTCGTCATCAGGGACACACTGATCCAGACTGACCAGCTGCCAGACATAACAACTGGGCTCGTCACACGGCACTGCCTCCACCAGGTGGGGGCAGTTTCCAGGTCCCCCCGCTGGCTCGTTGGTGATCTGGCGCTTTCTCAGTTTGAAACCTGCAACACAGCAAACAGTGTCTATGAGGTGTTGTAAACTTGGGAAAATGTGTTGTTAAAAAACACCTGTGACATACACATCCAAAAACAACATATTTGTACTTTCTCCAGTTTGTGTGGGGGTTTTCAGGGTAGATTTTCATGATTGGCTGACTCGTTGAGACAGCTCATTAAACACTAATATGAAGGATTCTTGCAGACCCAGTTGCTTTCCCCTCAAGCTTAAGCCTCTAACTGGAAGCTTCCAGTTAGAAAAGGCATCCTGACTTTTTCTCTTACTATGAGGTCTCTTACGTTCATTAATGGTGTGGATTGACAGCCATATGCACATGAGACAAATAAACCAAGTCATGCAGAAGCCTGAATGTTCACTTAGATATTCATCCTATACCATATTGGATGATTGAGGATGACATGCTGATTTATTTAGTAATATTCTTTCAGCATTACACTGGAAGGTTATACTGCATGTAAACGTAACCTTAATATGTCAGTTTGGGTTAGAACTACTGTGAAGTTAATGAAACATTGTAAACTCCTTATACAGTGAGCTCATCGAGCCCTTCACCTTAAAAAACAATATAAATTGTTTAATGGGCTGTAGACAGCGTTTACAGTTCTGTAAAAACAAAGCAACGAATCTTTTATAACCATGCACATTATTTTTTTCCACCACAGCCGAATGTGTCACAGTTAAATTATGGAAGTTGTTGTGCGTATTAATTATCATTGGTTTTAAGATAAGATGATTTCTGACAACAAACAAGAAAAAGTAGAGTGGACTGTTTAGTGCTGTGATTGATGACTGATTTTTAACAAAGTTTAATCTGAACTTTTACTCGTACTCATACTCGTCTTCATCCGCTTATCCGGGTCTGGGTCGCGGGGGCATCAGCCTCAGCAAAGAATCCCAGACTTCCCTCTCCCCAGCCACTTCCACCAGCACCTCCAGGGGAATCCTGAGGCGTTCCCAGGCCAGCCGAGAGATATAATCACTCCAGCGTGTCCTGGGTCGGCCCCGAGGTCTCCCTCCTGGATGGACATGCCTGAAACACCTCCCCAGGGAGGCATCCTCACTAGATGCCTGAGTCACCTCAACTGGCTCCTCTCGACATGGAGGAGCAGCGGCTCTACTCCGAGTCCTTCCCAGATGTCCGAGCTCCTCACCCTATCTCTAAGGCTGAGCCCGGCCACCCTGCAAAGGAAATTCATTTCGGCCACTTGTACCCGCGACCTACTTCTTTCGGTCATTACCCAAAGCTCATGGCCATAGGTGAGGGTCGGAACGTAGATCTACATTCTGAACTTTTAAACCAATTTAAATGTTAAGTTAATGCTAATGAAATGGATTATGAAGTCCTTATTTACAGGCGGTTTCAGTGTCTGGGTACAGGTCATCATAGAAGCACAGAAGCAAAGTTGGTGGATACACCTGAAGAGCTTTTAGTATCTTTGGTATCTTTTGAAAAGAGTTATAGTTACAGAGGCCTCTATGTCTGAATTTCACGATGTTGCCATTTAGCCACCTTGTTTTTTGCCATTTCCTGAGTTGTAGAGGACATGTTTACTGCCAAGTTTGATGATTTTTTTTCACCTGGCCATCGCATCTCAAAGAATCCTGTAATATCCCAATTGATGTTTTTGATTTTGTTTTCCAGACTGGATTTCATCTGATAGGGTTCAGACACTGGACAATGCTGCTTTGCTTTGTGTCACTCCCCATGCGACACCAAGTTACCCAAACAACAGCCGTTCCTGTTGGGTCAGTGGATTTAACTCAAGGCCCAACCGTATCACCTTTAGATAGAGGTGGTGTACACTAAAATGCAACTACTTAACTAACAAAGAGATCCACAACAAGAAAAGATTA
>JAPQRP010000010.1:2482409-2499331 GCA_037367295.1 Apogon hyalosoma | reverse complement strand
TAAATGGCACATGTGCAGTAGAACCCCCCCCCACACACACACACACAACACAAGTAATATAAAGCCTTGGAGCACAAAAATTAGTGCCCAAGCACCACCCATAGGAGTAAACATCGCATCCTGAAAATAAGTAAGATAAGGAAATAGTAAATTGGTCAATTGAAAGACCTTCTAGTGTATAGCTCAGTAGGTAATGCTTTGGGCTACAACGTGGAAGACCAGGGTTTGAATCCCACCCCATGCAGTAACTTTTTTCTGCAGATTTTCAAATGGGGGGCGCAGTGACAAGGTCACCGGTACATAAATCCACCATTGGTTACAAATATGTTCAAAGCACATTACTCACAGGTTAGAAATAAGTTTTGGATACTCTAGACATTATCTTGACATATTTCAACTTATGAGTAACTTACAAGTAGCGTATGTGTCACAATCGCATAACTTAACCACAACCTACGGCCTACATATGACATACGTCAAAACATTTTGTCCATGCACAAAATTTCTCAATGACCTTGCTGTACTACAACATATACCAGTGTGCTCTTAACTTATACGAAACTTACCCATAACTTATCCAATGTACACCAGTGTATTTGCCAAATTTGTCATATGCCGGCATACGCTGGCTAAATCGTCAAGGTGTGACAGGGCCTTAACATCTAAATGAAGAAAATCATATACATATTCAGACTGAAAAAAGGTCTGAATCTACAAGATGAACTGGAAGTCCTAGAAGTACTGAACATTTATTGTCACTCAAGACTTTTGTCAATGCTTAACAAAACACTCAACATTTATGTAATACATTATATGCATTTTCCTATTCAAATCCAAGTGTCTCAGAAACTTTCTCAGTTCAGTGTCTCAGGATACAGAATTAAAGGGAAATGAGGATCCAAAGTCACATATAATGCAAGTAAACAGTAGTATATTGGTTACAGTGTGACTCATTTTTATATTGTATTTGTTTTTACCTTTTTCTTTTTCTCTGAGATCATTGAGGTACTTTAGCAGCTCAGCATTCGCTTGAACACAGTATACCTCTCTGGTCTGGAGACCTCCCCCACAAAGCCCTGTTAGGTTGCTCCGCCGACGGTCTTGTTGGCTTAGCAACAAGTCCACTCTGCAATCACTCCACTCCGTGGTCCTCCAGGTGTAACTATGGAGAAAGAGTATAGGAGAGTAGGCAAATGGACAAGTTGAAATGCAGGTAACAATTATGAAAACACTGCATATTTACAGTATTGCACTGGTTTCAACTGATTATTTGGCATACAGGTGCAGTGCCAATCATTTTGTCAATCTATATCATAATACTGGAAGGTCTCAGAGCATCTGTGTGTGTGTGTGTGTGTGTGTGTGTGTGTGTGTGTGTGCGTGTGTGTGCGTGTGTGTGTGTCTGTGTGGGTATCTGCACAGTTCTGAGAAATCGAGATGTTTTTAACTTGCCAATTCATCACCTTCAGTTGAGAAATAGTACCATCTCCACATAAAACATCTTGACAAGTTGATAGGACCAATATTTTAGGAGATATTAGTTGTTTTGGAAAATACTAGCGTTATAATTGTGTTGCTCGGTTGACCGGAAGCGCAGTACTGTGCTGTATGACAGGAAATGAAGTTAAAAACAGGAATGACACATTTACTAGCTTCAGTCCATGACAATTAATGGAAAGTGCAGTACCATGCTGCATGATGGGAAATGAAGTCAAAAGCAGGAATGACGCATTTACTAACTTCAGTCCATACATATTGGTATTAATATGACCCATGACCCCCACGGGTCAACACACTAGTAATTACATATTATTTGAACCAGTAAATGATGTTTTTATCAGCACTGGGAACAGACTGCTAGTGCAGATGTTTTGTCAGTGTCTGTAGCCGAGTAGGTTGTCCAGTAATAAAACGGTTAGTGGTTTGAATCCCTCTCTGTCCTAGTCATGTGCTGTTGTGTCCTTGGGCAAGACACTTCACCCAGCTGCTGCTCACACCAGTGTATGAATGTGTGTGAATGTTTGGTGGTGGTCAGAGTGGTTGGTGCAGTTTGGCAGCCACATTTCTGTCAGCCTGCCCCAGGCAGCTGTGGCTACAAATTCAGTTTACCACCACCAGAGTGTGAATGTGAGAGTGAGCACTTTGAGTATGTGTATAGAAAAGTGCTATATTATAAAAATCTTTAAACACTTCCAGTTGATCAAACAGCATAGCATTGCTTTTTACCTTTCTACCAACATATTGCTTGAAGAGTTTACTTGACATATGTCTTTAGAACAGGAAAAGAGAGGTACTGCTGATGGTTTAGCCGTGTCATTAAGTACTGCTTACAACTCACTACTATCTTTTGTGTATTATTTACACAGTTTGTTGAATATGGAAAAGTGAGATGTACTGTATACCTTCAGGCTTTGCTTAGTGTATTTACCTGGAACTTAAATCAGGTCCATATCAAAGTCAAGAAACCCAATATCTGGCTATGTAATAGTGTTTGTGGACCACTGGTTCTTTGGTACATTGTAATGATCATTGTGAAGTCAGATTATCCTTTAATTTAAACTGATGTCTAACCCATACTTTCATAATTTTCTGTACTAAATACAGATGCTGCTGTATGCTTTGCCACTCGGTCCATCTAAAGGGACATGTTCCAGTGGGGCAGTGACATCAATGCACACATTCTATCTCAGGAATGAAACAGAGTTAATCCACTATTGTTGTCTGACTTTATAGGCTCACATGTACTATTTCAGTTTGCAACAGTGACTTCTTGATTAATGATCAATCTCTCTCCCTTAATTTAATCACACCTGTCATTAAAGGGAACCTGAAACAATATATGCTGTTACTGCGGTAAATTTATTTTACACTTTAAGAGATATATGGCACTGCAATTACATTTGTTATTCACTTGAGTTATGAGAAAACCAGATCATTCATCACTTTGTTACCATGGGACACAACCATCTTTAAACAAGCTAGCTGATGACATCAGTCATAAGAACTTACCCGATGTAATTTGATCTCAATAATCATGTGTTTCCTTCAGTAACTCTTAATTGTGAACAAGGTAACAGCAGAGACAACCAACCCCCTGACCTCATCCAAAATATATTTTTTTTAAATCACTGCTCTCTGCTGGTGACAAGGTGAAAAACACTAATTTCGTGATAAATCCAAAACACTAATTTCCTGATGAATCCAAATGAATGTCAGGTTTTGTTGTAGTGCCATATATTACATATTTAGGCAATAAACCACAGCAATATTGTTTAGTGTTTCAAGTCCAATTTAAAGCAGCAGGGCATCAACAGTGATGAATGAAAACAATCAGTCAATGAATATACCTTTCCAGCATTGACAAGTTATACATAAACATCAAAGTGGTTCATTTTTAGACACTCTATAATAATGTATTCACTTACTAACAATAAACAGTGATTAGGTTATTGAGGTAACTTAATAGTCTACTAGTTGCAGAATATAACATATAGCATTTCACTGTTGCCACTTTACGTCACTGTAGCCGCTGCTTATGCACCACCACTTTAACTGTTACTTACGGTGGCCCAGAGGTGCAACAGCCCAAAACATTAGCCACTAGTGATGTGGTGATGTGTCATTCGTGAACGATTCGTTCAATAGGAACTCATCTTTTATATGACTCGGGAGTAATGAGTCCTCTCAGTGAGCGATTTGTTCATTTTCATGCAGTACCTTCTCTCACCACATGGCAGGCAGCTGCATAAGCTCAGTCAGCAGGACAGAAAAAAGAAATGATTAGTTCACAACTCACTCAACTATGTGTCCGTCCTCAGGTCCCTGTTCTTTTGTCACATGACAGCCAGCCTGCCCAGGCTGTGTGGCGAGCAGCAAGCACTACAGTATGTTAACGGATCGTTAAGGATCGTTCTTTTGTCACGTAACAGCTGTAGCTCAGCTACGGGGCCGTGGACTGAGAAACGAACAAGGAAATGAATGTTGTCTGATATCTGACATTCACTCGACACCCGACATACATTATTTATTCATGAAATCATGATTAATTAGTGGTCTTCAGTTCTTGTAGATGTGTATATTGTTACTGTGTATATAATGTAAAGTGTGTTTTTAAGTGTGTTTCTAAATAAATACTTTTGAAAATTATATCAACATATTGATTGTGTTATACACTGCCAAAAAGAATATAATAATAATAATAAAAAAAAAATAATAATAATAATAACAATAATAATAATAATAATAATAATGTCACATTTTGGACACAATAAATGCACCATGTAAAATTTTAGCAAACTTACTGTTACTTTTTGTTTTAATTCTCACTAAATGTCAAAATGAGTTGTGTAAGAAGCAGCTTGTTTTCGTTCTTTTCATCGTTCATTTGTCACGGGACGGGCAGCTTGGGCTGAACAGGTCTTTTTCGTTCTCGTTCATTGGATCGTTCATTTGTGACAGGTAGCTTGGGCTGCATGGTTTCGTTCTCGTTCACATTCATTCGTTCACAGCTCAGGCTGTGTGGCGAGCAGTATGTTCGTTCTCGGATCAGTCTCGTTTATTTGTAACATGATAGCTACCTAGTCACTGTCGTGCTGTTAAACAACACTGGCAGGAAGGATGCAGGACACAAGTCACTTTATTGTGGTGTGTATTTGTTTTCCTAGGTTTTCACATAGTTTGAATTGTTTGTGGCATTTTGTGTATTATACTTTGTCAGCTGAAGCAAACCATGTTACCTTGAGTAATGAGTATTTGAGAACTGCAGCCTTTTTTACAACACCCACAAGAGGGCTACAGGACCATCTGCTGTAAAATTGAACGAAATGACTCAAAAACAGATTTGTTATATTTACTGTTCAAGAGTAAAAAATCCAAGTCAGTAAAAAGAATCAAACTTCTCAACACTATTAGCCATTTGCCCAAAAAATATCCACTTTAAGAAAAAAAGAGAACAACCCAAAAAATTATCCACTATAAGAAAAAAAAAAACATCATTCACCTTTTTAAGGCTAGGACTGGGTGTTAAATGGTAAAGGTTAGGGTATGGTTGGGGTTAGTTTTCATTGGTAAATGGACCTTGTGTGCACTGTGTGAAGGTTCACTGCTAAGCTAATGCTAACGCGAAACGTTGACTGCAACTTTGTGAACTATCAGTGCCAGTAAGGAATTGTGTGATTACGGTGTTGAATTGTTCAGCTGCCTGGCATTTAATATTATTTTGATGAATATTAACTACAAAAAGTTTTAAAATTATTTGATTTTGAGAGGAGGAGAAGCTGAGCTTCCTGTGGAGCTCCACTATCATGACATCGTTCATTTAAAGATTAAATAAGGTTTAAGGTTAAGGTCCACCACAGTGCACACAGAATGAGGAGTTGAGAAGGGTGCTAACTGCAAGAAAAAGAACAAGGCAATTAAGGGACGTGGGCAAGTCAGATCTGGAACTTCGGGATAAGGATTGGCTCTTAGGGCTGGGTCGGTCGGGCTGGGGTGCGAAGCAGGGTTGGGCTCGTGCCGCGGCTGAGTGAACAGTCGCCTCGTCGCCACCCCCTCTGCTCGGCCCAGTTCGCTGAGCCCTTGGCTCACTGGCCGTTGTCTGCCGCTGCGCGGGAGTCGGATACGACGCTCAGCTTCGGCGACTCTAGACGTCCACCGGGCCCTTCTCGTGGATCTTCCCAGCTGTGGCACCCACTGGGACCTGTATGCGTGGGCCCCCAGCGTGTCGCCTTCCTTAGCATTAGCCACATTAGCTGAAGGCCTTAAAAAATTTCAGCCTATGCTTTTATTTTTTGTAGTGGCCTTAATTTTAAAGCAAGAGACCTTTCAGGTAAACAGTGCCCTCTTAATTTAAAAGGTGGATGATGTTTTTATTTCTTATAGTGGATAATTTTTTAGGCAGTTCTCTTTTTTTTCTTGTAGTGAATAATTTTTTGGGCTGTTCTCTTTTTTTTCTTATAGTGGATACTTTTTTTGGGCTGTTCTCTTTTTCTACTAATAGTGGATTTTTTTTTTTTTTTGGCTACTGGATAACTTTTTGGGCTGTTGTACCTCTGGGCCACTGTAGTTACTGTTGCTGCATGCTGTGAAATTGTTTACATATTAAGAATTTACTTTGTTATTTTTTTTATCTTTTAAGACTTTTTTTGCATATTTTTATAGTAATTTTATTCTACCCTACTTACCAATTATATATTCTATTTCAGATTTTATCCTTTATTTTCTTATGCTACAAATTGAGACCTGGGTAACTACATTTTGTTCTATCATGTACCATTGATCGAATGACAGTAAAACTAAGTCTGAGAATAAGTGACTTAAAGAACCAGAATGCTTCTAACATGTATGCCAATAACCACATATTTAATGATGAATGTATGTTCCTTTACATAAAATGTTGCCAGAAAAGGAACATAAATGGATCTGTAAATAAAATTTAAAATGAAACACTAGTAGTTGAAGTAGTAACTGGCAATAACTGTGAAAGGACAGTACATACTGAAACTAAGACAATAAAGACCAGCTGTGGGGGTATGTGTGTGTGTCCCATATAATGAATTTTGTGTGTTCTTTTGGACTAAAATATCTTTGCAGTCTCCTTTAATTTGTCCCTACCCTGTGTCTGGCACCAGCCTAAGCACTTACACTAATCTATTTCCATATGCTGTGTCCTACAGAAGCACACAGACAAACCCATGGGCCCCCCCAGCACAGCAAATTAGCTTGGTGATATGAATAAAGATGATTCAACTGGAGGAGGAGAATAGCATCAGCCTATATAAACATTCAACCCTTTGTTTTGACTGTATTTTTAACTGAGATTTATTGAGTAAAGAAATAATCCCTCCAGTGTCTTTCACAGCAGGGTTTTAACAACCCTGTAATCCAAGAATAAGATGTGCTATCACAATTTGGTACACTGGGTACCAGGCAGGGGGAGCCAGGATGACAGGTCAGCTTGCGAATGGTTTTATCATCACCCCCAAAAAATGTAATTGTGAATGGGTACCAAGTCCCAAAGCATAACGCAAGAGCAAGCTGACCTGAGAGAGTAAATCATGAAGTCCGGGGGAACTCAACTACCTCCTGCTTGCCAAAGCTAAGGAAGAAAGTACCAGACAAGTCTCTACTGGAGGACCTGAGCACTGCTCTGCTAACAATCCATAGCACAAACAAAACTTAGACCGACTGGCTGATGTATGGAGCAGCAGCAGTAATCCTAGAGGCTACAAGATAAAGAGGATGAGTAACTGGAGGGAGCAGACCCCTCCAAATGAAGACTAGGTGCAAAAATCTTGGCAGCATGACAAGTTAACCTCTTAACAGAATTGAGCTGAGGTGTGAATATAACAAGCCACCAACCCAGCTAAGGTTTACTCTCAGTGGTAGAGTAATAAGGTAACAACAGGCCCACCCAGGGCTGAGATTGAGCAATATTAGAAAAGTAGCTGGGAGAGGGATGTGCCACATAACAACGTCCAATGGCTGTTAGGCTTACAGGCAGGGCACAGCAACCTCCCAGAACAAAAACCAGTAGTCATCACCCTAGCAGACATCCAAACAAGAGTGTCCAAAATGAAGAGCTGGACAGTATCAGGGCACAACATGATTCATGCCTGTTGGCTTAAGAAGCTGACTGCACTCCATGAACGCCTAGCAGCACAGATGAACCAGTTGCTAATGTCGAGGACCCACCCAGAGTGGCTAACCCAAGGCTGGACAGTCCTCATCATGAAGAACCCCCAGAAGGGAACAACACCATCCAAATACCGGCCTATAACCTGCCTCAACATGACATGGAAGAACCCATCAGGCATCATAGTGGCTAAGAAAAGTAGGCACATGGATCAATTCATGAGCAGAGCAGAGAAAGGAACAGGCAATAACACCAGAGGAGCCAAGTACCAGCTAATGGTTGACAGGGTAATTGCCCAAGACAAGGAACACCAACCTGTGTGCTGCCTGAATTTGCTACAAAAAAAGCCTATGATTCAATGTCAAATACATAGATACACCAACACAAACTCTAAGAGCCTTCATCCAGAACTCAGTGAGGCTGTGGAAGATAACTCTGGAGGCCAACTCAAAGCCATCGGGATGTCATTCAGACTAGATAAATTTGAGCGGATGGTATCTAGAAGAGGGAAGGTGATCACAACTGAAAGGGCTGAACCACCTGAAGGTAAAATTGCGGCTGTAAAGGACAGTTACAAATACCTGGGGATCTCGAAGGCAAATGGCAATCATGAGCTTGGAGGTCAGCCACACTCAAATACCTACAGAGGGTAAGGCATGTCCTGAAAAGCCAGTGAAATGGCAAGAATAAGATCCAGGCCATTAACACTTATGCCCTGCATCAAGTATAATATCTTGCAAGAGATGTAACCCACCAATATCAACACAACAAAGCTCCTTCCAATGCATGGAGGGTTTCATCTTAAGTCCAGCATCCTGAGGATCTACACTAAGGGAAAAAAAAGGGAGGCTGAGGAATAGTGAGCACTGGGGGCACTATCCAGGAGTAAACAGTAGGGCTCCAGGAATATATCAAGAAAGAGAGAAAATGTGAGGTGTGAAGGCAACAGTGGTGTCCATTGTAATCGGGGCGCTGGCAGCAGTAACCCCTAAGCTGAGTAGCTGGCTCAATCAGATATCAGTAACAACATCTGAGATCTCAATCCAGAAGAGCACAGTCCTAGGAACACCTAAGATCATGCACAGAACCCTCAGGTTCCCAGGCCTCTGATAGAGGACCTGCGTAAAGAGACACAAAACAACCCAGTTGGGCAAGAGCACTATTTTTTGTGATATAAAAAAACCTTTCATTGATATTATGACCTCTGTGCTCCCACCCTACTGTGTTTCACTCCCCGTCAGTATCTCCAACAAACTCACATGGCGCAGGGTGGTATGCCGGTTCCCTGAGGTTCACATGGTTCTGACTCGTCCACCAGTGAACACTTGACTCCTTCACCAATGGGAAACTGAAGCACTTGTCTGACCCGTGTCCGAGTACCTCTCGGAGACTCTGGGTTCAAGCAGGTTTTAGAACAGGGGCCCCACTCTGTCCAGTCCGTCATTTGGCAATCCTTGGGGAGGACACAGGACTGGACGGTCAGAGGCAAGTTCCTGGGTGTGCACAGACTGGAGACAAAAGAAAAGAGAACGTAAAACAACATTAATGTTATAATACACTTGACTTTTTTTTATTTCAAATGATACATCTGTCTTTTTTTGTTCAAAACCCAAACAAGACTGACAGGTATGTGTAAATTAGCTGTTTAGATGAATTGTCTCTGCCTAACCTAAATGATATATGAGCACTAATTTAGGAATAAAACTGTGCATTTTCATTATGTTTTCACTGAATATCATTTTCTCAGCTTCTCAAATGATGATTTGAAATAGATTCTGAAAAGTCCAGTGAAATGTAACATCAAACAGTGCACACAAGCCAAAGGTTTCCATACGGTGATCACGTAATATTTTCATTTGATAAATTGCTTCTTTTTTTTTTTAACGGAAAAACTTTTTTTTTAAAGAGCCATGGACATGCATTGTTGCATCTTTAAAATATGTTTTACCCTAATCTTAATCAAACAAATCATGCAGTTTGCCACCTACTGAAGTCTGAATAACCTACATTTTTGGGAAGGGAAGAAAATATTTCAGTTACTTCTTAATATAATCTAAATATCAGTGTGCATTAATATATCATATATGTGTTCTGGTCTCTGAACACATCAGTCCAATAGATGACACTTTCTCTGTCCTTGACATGCCATATTTTCTCATTATCTACACTCATTCCTTTCCTTTCCTTTCCTTTCCTTTCCATTCCTCACTGCATGATCAGCTTCACATTAAGAAATAAACCAGGAGGCTTGTACTTTGGTTAAGCGTTCAATGTTTAGAAAGCCAAAACAATCTCTGACCAGTCAGTCACATCTTTTGATCATCTAAATAGCATTTACATGTAATGAATAATGCGTGTTCTTTGGGGCCGTTCTGAATCATTAGAAATTTGCTCTAACTAAAGCCGACTGCTTTCTGCTACTCAGTCTGGATGCCTTTCCCCTTGAGGCCCTCCAGCTGACGAGCTATTAGTGCTAATTACAGCTTTGCTTCATTTAGAAACCTCTCATTTAGTTGTTGCCACCACACTTCACCTCAAGCGACTGATACTTTTGGAATAAATGAGGGGATGTATGAGCTTGGGCAAGAGATGTGTTTTCTTCCTTCTTTAACTCTTGTGTCTTTGCAGATTAAAACACCTCTGCAGTCTTTGAAGTGGCGCTGAAACGACACTGTGGAAAATTTTAGTTTTGATTTTGTGCCAAACATACTGTACTCTGTGTACTAGTTCGTCTTATATTGGGGGAAACAATAAAGACTCGAAACAGTAAATGTGATGCGCTGAAGCACGTGGCTTGATTTCCTGTCTCAGATGGAAGTTCTTGTGTTTTAAAAAGCCCCTAATGCAGCCAATGACCTATTTTTGCTGGTTCTCCTTTGAGTTTTTTTCCGTTTGTTGTGTGTGTATGCTCAAGCTTTTTTTTTTTTTTTTTTTTGTGGAGATTTCAAAGTATTCAAAGTAGCAAAAGAAGTCATTATTTCTTCATCTCAGTCATTCAGACAGAATGAGGACACATTCATTCGCTATTTAAATAAGTAAGATGATGTCAGGAAAAATGTTCATTTCCAGGCGTGGAGGTTTTACGCAGTTATTCGCAACAATAGACCCAACAATGGCTTTTAGACAAAACAGCGTTGAGGCAGTCAGAAAAGCTCTAGATTCCAGCACTCACACTTGTGCACTCATTACTTGAACTACATTCATCACAACAGTTTGCTGCTGAAATCATTATTCTAAGTGGGTCAAGTGATTAAAGAAGAATTTCTACAATTTCCAAGCCTTGATAAAGAAGCAGTCTGTGACTAAATTGTGGCACTGAGTGCAAGCTGCAGCCTTAAAAGGCCTGATGGGTACCACTTTACAGTAAAGGAATCCTTATAGAGGACTGATAAATGTTTGTAATTAGGTAAGTAATTAAGTTGTAGTTACTAATTATTTACTAACATTTATAACCTGAAAAATTAAACACTGTGAATGGTGATAATAATAATGGATTAGATTTATATAGAGCTTTTCTATGAATGCATACTCAAAGCGCGTACAGTGGATCCATTATTCATTCACTCACTCACACATTCACCCTCTGGTGGTGGTAAACTACATATGTAGCCACAGTTGCCCTGGGGCTCACTGACAGAAGCATGGCTGCCATTTCGCACCTATGGCCCCTCCGACTACCACCGAACATTCATACGCCTTCATACACCAGTGTGAGTAGCAGCACTGGAGGCAAGGCGGGTGAAGTGTCTTGCCCAAGGACACAACAGCACATAATTAGGACAGAGCGGGATATGCACTGCCAACCCTTTGGTTGTTGGGTGACCCGCTCTACCTCCTGAGCCATGGCTGCCCCATAATCATTTACTGATGTGTAATTACCATTTATAATTATTATTGTAAAGTATAAAAAACATAACTTTTCAAGTTATTATTGCCACCTCAGTGACCTCTGTGACTTATGACTAATATTTGACATACCAATCAAACTGAGATGGTGCTACTAAGGACAACTACAAAGATGTCATTACTATAATGATATTTTACACAGAGCTTCAAATCTATACCTATAAAGCATGGCTAGCACAAGTTATTTATTTATTTTATTTTATTTTATTTTACCTTTATTTAAACAGGAAGTCCCATTGAGATCAGGAATCTCTTTTGCAAGGGAAACCTGGCCAAGGTAGCAGCCATACAGAGTCCATACAAAGTCCAGATAATATAAAACACATACATGATACACAATGAAGCAATAAAACACAATAACAACTATTCAACCATTATGGCATCAAGAAAAACAGTGACATTCCTCCTTCACTGCATTCTCCATGATACTATGAACTATTGTGACATTACCATGAAAAAGTTAATGTCATACTTTTCATATAAGAGACAAATACACACCAACATGAGGAGGATCCATGTTTTAGGGTTAGACTGTAGAGAGTAAGCAACCAGTGTTGGCTCCTATAGCACTGTGCTATCACAAGACACCAGAAGTAAAATATCTTAGAGCAACATGGTCTCAATACTTAAAAAACATTACATGTCCAGTGAAATATGACTGTAATGGCACAAGATGACTAAACTTGGTACTAGGTTACAGAGCTGCTGTGTACACAGAGCAGTTACTGCATGTAACTCCAGGTCTATGAGTATGTACACATGCAACAGCCTGCCAAACCCAGTAGTCTGTATAATGTCATACAGGTGCTGATTAATAAAGTCCCCGTTCATGGCCCAAAGATTAATGAACAGTAGCCAAACTAATAGCACCACAGACTGTATATAAATAGTAGGGCTGTCAAAATTAACGAGTTAACGCAGATTAATCCATCATTATGATTAATCTGATGAAAAATGTTAATGCAATTAACCCATCTGCAGCACAGAATGACTCTGAACTTCTCTGCCAACACATTTCAGGCAGTTTGTCCAAGAAGAGTTAGCATTGTGCATGCGCACATGGGCAGTTGATCTGGTAGTGACAGGCAGCAGAACCAACCCACAAAGCTGGAAGACACTAAACAGCACGTTGGCCCTCTGGATGGGAAATTTGAGCAAAAAAAAAAAGCCCCCAAGATGGACATAAGTATTATACACACTCTACAGGAAGGAGTTTTCTTTTCACCCAAGCACTTCCATCTTAAAATACCACATTAATATGAAGCATTCGTTAGTCAGGGATTCTGCTAGCACTTTGGCTAGTGTGTCACCCAACTTGTGACAAACACGTTAAGGGCATATATTTTCCCTTCTTTCTTGAGTCTGTTTACTCATGCAAAAAGAAACGTGATTAATATAGATTAAAAATGACTTATATTTAATCGTGATTAATCAAAATTAATCCACAGCAACCTTGTGATTAATCTGATTAAAAGTCTTAATCGTTTGACAGCACTAATAAATACTGAATAAACCCCCTCATTACATCAGACATTAGTTTTTGTGGTGCTGTTTTGAATCACTGATATGCTAAACATGACTGTAGCCTTTTTGGTTAAATAGAGACAAGTGCTTGTATTTGGATCAATGGGGTGGAAGTGGAAAAGTGGTGAAACTGAAACTTTCTGAAAATACTGACCACATCTGTTAACAGTGTGATGATGATAATAATAATAATAATAATAATAATAATAATAATAATAATAATAATACATGCCATGTATTATTATTATTAACCCTAACCCCATGCCATCAAGTAATTTCAACTTCATATATATTAACACAGTAATGCCTGATAAGGGGAAACACTAACTATAGGTTGTAAATATGTTTATTTCAGCTGTAGATTCAGCCAATGTGGTTTATGGGGATTGACTTACTTTTGAAACTATAGCCCTCAGTACTAGTGGACATTCATGTCACTGCAGATTTTGACATTTCCACATTGGCTTCACTGTGTATTGCAGTGTTATGATCTTTCCTGTTCAATTTACTGTGTTATTATAACTCTATGTTGAATTAGCAAAGCTGTGACACATGAGTTAAAGTTGGCTAAAGGGGTTAAAGATTAGTCCTATGTTATCAAAGAAAAGGCATGTATAGAGTGAAAGAGTGACAGAGTTCTGTGCAATTCTTAATCTTTTACTGTTTCTTTTAAAAAGTTAGTGATTACATGCTGCAGTAGTTTGGTTTATTATTAGACAATAGTGAGTCAAATTAGACTATAGCTCCCTGCACTGCTTAATCTCCTTGGTGAAGGTAAAAGGTTGAAATTACTCTGTCAGCTGTTAATATCCTTTGGTGGTCTGCCTAATTAAATCCTATTTACATTTAAGAAACACTGCACTAATAGTTTACTCATATTTCATTAAAGAACTAAAATTATCTAACCTTTGCTGTCAATGTTTACTTACAGTATTGTCAGTGATGCTTACAATTTGGTCCACACAAATCATTGAGTAATCAGGCAGGAAACCAAAACCCTACTTGCCAGTTGAGCTTACATAAAACTATGGAACAGAGTGAATGACGTGTGTAGTTTAATGCTGCAAGCTGTCATATGATGAGACAGGGTGCCTTTCATACATGTTCTGATATGCAAAATTATGTCTTTTGAGTATTAAAAGGGATATACTGTGAAAACTAAGGACCCATGTTTTTACTATTACAAAACAAACCTGAAGCCCTAAGAATAATGTTGAAGTATCAATTGCTCACTTGGAGAAATACAGGCAGCTTCTTTACAGATGAGTGGACTACTAAATATTTATGATATCACTAGACATTCTCCATTCAGGACCCTCAAGGACCATCCTGACAGTTGGTGATGGTACGCCAGCAAGACCATATGATATATTGATGGGACAGACAGGAGACGGGCATGGCAGCAGCTCAAAGCAAGATACGCTGAAACAGCCAGTTTGGCATTGATAAATCAAGAGTATACTGACAAAGAACTTTGTAAAATCTTAAATGAACTTGTTAACAAGTGAAAAAGTAAGTAGAGCTTACTAAAACCCTTGCCAGATCGCTCAACACTTTGTCCCTCCTGCTCACTGATACCCTGCCTACCCAGGGATTACTTTTGTTGAAATAAAAAAAAAGGAAAAAAAATCCAAAAACTGAAATTCAGCCATCAAACTGGGCACTGCACCTCTACTAGTGGTAAAGAACATGTATATGAATTTTGAAAATAATTGGGTGAATAGTGTCCAAGAAATGGGATGGACAAAAATCTCAGACGGGCTGACAGTCAGACAGAGGGACGGACAGAATACCTGGTGGATCTATGTAACCCCACTCTCTGGGGTGGGCACCGGTATAAAAAAGTGGCACAGTGTGTCCCCTTTAAGACATGCACAGTAACAGCAAAGAACAGTATCCGAGGCTGCACAGTATATGTAGAGATTGTTTATCAACAAGTAAATACACTAGTGATCAAAATGTTAAGACCAGTTGAAAAATTCAAAAGAATTTATATTTAGCACTGTTGGATCTTAAGAAGGTTCTAAGTAGAGTTTCAAAATGCAAAAGGAAGAAATGAGAGAGACAAAAAAAAAAAATTGAGTAAGCAATTTACAGAAAACAACAATTAAACTGAAATAGGCTATTCATCAGCTGATCAAAAGTTTAAGACCACAGCCTTTCAAAGCCAAAATCTGTGTAAAAATGTGGATTCAATGTCATTTTGTCGGGCAGTCACACTGTCATGACCTCCTGTTGGCAAAGGTAGAAAAGCTTTTTCTCTTTGAATGTGGTCAGACTGTTGAGTTGGATAAGCAAGGCCTCTTGTAATGCACCATCACTGCTGAGTTTGGACGCAGTAAAACAGTCATTTTGAATTTCTGAGGGTTACGGAACAAAAAAGTCAAATGGTAGACCCAAAAAAATTTCACTAGCGCTGGGCTGGAGGATCCGATTGGCTGTCCATCAAGACACAGGACGATCCTCGACCCAAATTAGGACCGTTACTGGTGCCGACTGCAGCCCAATAACCATCAGACAGCATCTATAAGAGAATAGCTTTAAGAACAAAAAAATATCTTCAAAGGCCTCATCTCCTTATTTGGACTTTGCAAGAGAGCACCAAACATGGGTCACTGAAAGGTGAAAGACATTTTATTCTCTGATGAGAAAAGACTTTACCTTGACGGTCCTGATGGCTTCCAACATTACTGGCATGGCATTCCACTGGAGATGTTTTCTAGGCAGCACAGTGGAGGGGGCACCATCATGATCTGTTGTGCTTCATCCTTTAGGGGAACAATGGAGCTTCAGGTTGTGCAAGGGCGTCAAATGGCAGCTGGCTATGTGGAGATGTTGCAGGGGGCATCTCTCATGACTGAGGGCCCTCGTCTGTGTGTTAATGGCTGAGTTTGAAAACAGAAAAATGCTGCAGTTCACAATGCCCATCCGACAAAAGACTTCTTCCTTGATCTAAATCCAATTGCGAACATTTGGGGATGGACGGCAAGGGAAGTTAACAAAAAATGGACATCAGTTCCAGACAGTGGATTCAAAATTACTGTCTTACTACGTCCAACCTCAGCAGCGATGGTGCGCTTTTTTTGCCTTTGTCATCAGGAGGTCATGACAGTGTGAATACCAGACAGAAAATGACATTGAATCCACATTTTCTGAAAGAGCTTTTAGTTCCATACAATCCATCTCGAGCACAATGGTTCTGAACATGCAGGCTTACTGGTGGTCCCTAGAATCTCCAAAAGTAGGACGGAGGCTAGAGGCTCCACTATTGTGGAACCACCTCTGTGCTTCAGTCTGGGAAATAGACACCTACTCTATGTTTAAGAGTAGGTTAAAAATGTTCCTTTTTGATGAATCCTATAGTTAGAGTGGCTCAAGCTGCTCTTAGCGCTTATGCTGCTATAAGCTTAGACTGCTGGAAGACTCATGATGATACACTGAGCTTTTTTCTGCTCCTCCTCTCTGTTCCTCCTGTCCGACCTCCTCTCTGCTCCTCCTCTTCTTTGACCTTCTCTCTCCTAATCTTCTCTTCTATTTACGCTTCAGCAAATACATGTTACTGACTTGACTTCTTCCCCAGAGTGTCTACTTTATTGCCTCTCACATTTTCCCAGGATCATCACAGGTTTTCCCCAGATCAACTCTGGGCCTGCTGCTGTGGTTCTCCTCTCCTGTCTTCATTGTCATCACTCACTCATCCATATAGTTGTCCATCCATTTTCTGAACCCGCTTTATCCTCACTAGGGTCACGGGGGTCGCTGGAGCCCATCCCAGTCACTTCCGGGCAAAGGCGGGGTACACCCTGGACATGTTGCCAGTACACTGCAGGCTGACATATAGAGACAAACAAACACACTC
>JAPQRP010000010.1:2458532-2480325 GCA_037367295.1 Apogon hyalosoma | reverse complement strand
TACTTGTCGTCAGGATCATACCCCGATGGACTAAAAGTGCCTTTTATTTATTAGTTCTTCAGGAGGTACATGTCTTTATGTATGTAATATACATTGTAATCGGTATGAAACAATTTTTATATAATATTTACCACCTTCTATCCAGGGGGATAGTTGACAACTTAAGGAAGTTACCCTAGTTATCCTAGGATAAGTTGTTCAGGGGGAAAGTTATCCTGTTACACCAGTGTTCCATCTGAGAAGTGCAAAGAGCAGATTTTGATTTGCAATGTCTTTATGAATTGTAAATCTGTTGTATTATACCAGCACTAGTTCCTAGGTATGATTAATCCCTCTATAACAGAGCTCATTAAACAGTAACAGTAAAATCCATTGATTATCAGACATGAGACAGATATACATGTGCATTTTGTACTTCTGGTCAGGTAAACATTTGTCTTGTTGTGTGTTCTATACTATTTTATTCTAACAGTGGCATATGAATATTAAGCCAGTATTTGCTGCTGAAATGCATCAATATCACTCTTGGTAAACAGTGCCCATCAAAAGTTTGGAAATACCCACACCGACCCTTTTGAGAGACTCATGCATCTCCTAAATATAGTGAAAAAAAACTGTCACTCGTTTCAGTTGGAGCAGTCATGATGATTACAGTTTAGTTGACATTTATTCAGTATACTGTGAAGGTCTATGCCAGGACACTGGAAAGAAAGATTCAAAATTTGAGATCAGATTCAAAAATAACACTGCAGTTTTCATCCTGGTCGTGGAACACTGACCAGCTCTTCACCCTCTACATGGCCCTGGAGGGTTCATGGGAGTTTTCCCAACCAGTTCATGTGTGTTTTGTGGATTGGTGATGGCCTTTGATTGTGTCCATTGGGTTATCCTTTGGGGGTGCTTTGGGAGTATGAGGTCCATGGCCCGCTGCTACAGGCAATTTGGTCCCTGTATGAATGGAGCCAGAGATTGGTTCACATCGTAAGCATTTTGTCAGACTCATTCCTGGTGTGGATTGGATTGCTGATTCTGTTCTTAATTTTAATGGGCAGAATTTCAGCAGATGATGTGATCTTCTTAGCTGCTTCAAACTAGGACCTACATCTTGCACTGAGACAGTTTGAAGTACTGAGTTTTAAGTATCGGAGGGTTTTGTTCTTGAGTGAAGGAAGGATAGAGCGGGGGATCAACAGGTGGACTGAGGCACAGCATCAGCAATGGTGTGGCTGTGACTGTGCCTCAGTCCACCTGTTGGTCTGGTGTGATGAAGAGACACCTGAGTCAAAAAGTGAAGCTCTCAACTTACCAGTTGATCTGCGACACTACCCTCAGCTACGGTCACAAGCTGTAGATAGTGACCAAAACAATAAGGACATGGATACAAGTGGTGGAAATGAATTTTTTTCACAGGGTGGCTGGGCTCTCCCTTAGAGATAGGGTGAGGAGTTTGTGTGGTGTAGGAACTGGTCAGTTTTTGATGCTGGTTTACTGCATTTATAAGCTAAGCTAAACAGTAAGGTACAATGCTGCTGCTGTGGAGGAGCAGAAGAGAAGCAATGACCAACTCAGGAGTGAGTGTAGGGATTTGAAAACCAGACCTGATAGTAGGTAATGGAGTTAACTAACAGTCAGCAAATGACCACCTCTCAGCATGAAACAGACCCTAATACAAACTGTATCTAAGTACACAAGCATGGTTTATCTTCCATATAGAACTTTTCAATATACAAAGTCTAACACCGAAATAAACATAGAAATAATGGCTGATAATGACTGATAACAATAGCAGTCACTTATCTTGAAATGAGGGTTTCATCCAGCAGTTTTTATAAAGCTGAATACAGAGAATTAACTTTATTATACGATATAAATATAATTCAATGAAATAATTATAATAAGGCCATTTTGACAAACAGTTGGATATCCTGTCCAGTTACTGCACAGTGTTTTGTCTAGTTCCACTGTATGATCATTGTTTCTTATTGCATTATATGTTGGAACACTGCATGTTTGCTGTATTGCATCAAGATCCTTAAGAAACAAAATTTCACTTTAGTTTATAGTCTGTATATGGATGAGAATATGAACTGAGCTCATGTGTGCCCAACTACAGTTTCTATGGTGTACGCAATAATAGAACAAAATAGAAATCCCTCAAATAAAACAGAAACTGAAGAAACCATTGAACAGAAACCATTGTAAAAGCAGATTCATTAAGAGTCACAGTAAATATAACCAAAATACTTTTGGTTTCATGACAGATTTGGTAAGAAGGACATTAGATGCTAGTATAGTCAAAGGTCTACAGATGAATAAGGTTATGTAATAATCAAATGCAGGTTCCGAGCACAGTGTATGGTGAATGAGCAACAGTGGTTTTTGGAAGGTTACTTAGACTAATCACCTCAAAACAGTCAAAAGTGAACAAACTGTTATTTCATGACTGTTGAGCTACACATTTTTAAGAAAGTAATTACATGCGTATGTTAATAAATAGGCATCAAATGCAAACAATGGTAAGAACAATTTCAGTTTTTTTTAAGCACTTACTTTAATTGCTAGAAATTTCAGGAGAGACATCCTTTATTGTCAGCCAGTATCAGAGCCAGGTGCTGCTTTCATCATTTATTACTGAATTACACTGATTGTTGTTGACTTACATTGATTGATTGAGACTTCAGTGGAGTAATAGACAGGGTTTAAGAGTCATTTTATTCATCTTATTTTCAGTCAGATGTGACAATATACCGTACACCAATAATAAGAGGTTAGATCCCAGGTGAGTTTAATCACTCTGTGAATGGATTGCCTAAGGATACAACCAATATAGACAGCGCTGTGGTTAACGGTGCCCACATAATGCACAACTTAATAGCCTATACATTATTTATATTCACTTCTATCTATTGTCTGACCTAAGACGTATATTGCTCTCAAATGCACCAAAAGTTTTCTTTTTCTTTTTATTGAGAGTGAGATAATTGTTTCACATCACAAGAAATCATGTTGGCCTTTTACACAGTTTCAGATAAACCTTGTTATTTTAAAGCTTTCAGTGTATCTTTGTGGCTTGACGAGGAAAACATGTCACTGGTAACATTCTGTCTGATAGGCGATTTCTCAGCAAATCTAAGAACATATCATTACACATCCACTGAGGCCAAAATGCTAAAAAATTCCATTATTTCTTTTTATATTTTAAAGTGGCACACAGAGCTCTGGCTAAGATTGATCTGGTGTCATAAAATAAGTTGCTTTGTCACTTGTGTCCTCAAAAGCTAACATCAAATACACTGTCGCAGTAGTGCCTCATTGCTCTGACAGCACTGTGCTGACAAAGACACAGCCAATAAACACCCACCTCATGTCAACTCCTGACAAGGAGAAAAACTTTCAGGGAGACACGTCTGGCATCCTGTTTACCAGTTAGAAAATCACTGACTAAGAGACCAGTAGACTACACATAAAAGAAGCACACAAAGACCCACACAAAGGCAAAGGCTGTTTTTGTTTTAACCCATACAGACCCAAACAGCTACCGGTGACCAAAAGCATCTCCGGATCTAAAATGTATCAATACATATGCAGTTTGTCATCTTTTCATGGTCATTAGATATGACCCATTTGGACATTCAGAGGCTCCATAGTGAACGTGGAAACACTGATCTTCTGTAACACTGATTCACCAGTAAAATCCACTGATAGTAGATGGAGACACCTGTTCTTATGTTCAGTTAATCATATGTATGTATATATTCAAAGGTAATGATATAAAACAGAGAAAACTGTCAAAAAAATGACTTAAAAAATAATACACACACACACACACACATATATATATATATATATTGGGTTTTTTTTGTAGTCACTTTTTTGACAGTTTTCTCTGTTTTATATCATAACCTTTGAATTTACCCAGAGAATAATATTATAATAAATGGTGATAAATCACTTGGAAGCTGTGACAAAACTAGTTGTGGGTCTTTAAGGGTTAATGTCTTTGTCTTATAATGGCTTAAAGAACATGCTTGTTCTCACCTAAGACTCCTGTACAGACACACCCCTAATTTGTGGTCAAACTTTTATATTTTTGTGTGCACTGTGTTTCTATTAATTCTTTTTTAACTTTAAAATAAAAAGCCTCTAGTAGATAGATCTAGTTGTGTTCAAAATTATACTTTTACATCAAATAAATACAATGTGATCTAGTCTTATACAAATGAACCCATGTTTCCATAAGTGCAGCTAGGAAGAAGTCAACATTTGAAATGTTTAAAAAAAAAAAAAAAAGGGGAAGAAAATGTAAAAAATTGCTTATTTACATAAACAGGTTCATGTTTTTCTTGGTTTGAAAAGACTGTCTAACACTAATAATATTGTGTTGCTAATTATACAGAAGATCAGCTCAATTCATTGACAATCGAATAAGCACTTTACTTCTGGGGTGGCAGCAACAAAGTTTCCTAAACAGACTCAGACCTCTAGCAGTTATAATTTACTGCAAACATTAGCTATGGTTAGCTCACCAACTAATATAAACATCTATTAATTAGATATGTGTAGTCTGTAAAAAAATATATATATGTTTGATAAATAAAATGTAGTCTTGTATTTTTATTTCCATTTTAAATACCTAAGTGTGTGAAATCTGCATTTCATGCAGAATTTGAAGTGTGCAACCAAATGAATAAAACAAACACAAAAGTCCTTCTTTACAGTGTTGTTTGTTTTGTCCATTCTGGGACTCTTAGTTAAAGTGACATTAACAGTGTCCACACACATAAGGTAATGGGTGATGACAATGCTTCTAAACACCAGACACCGCCTGTATATATTTGTAATTAAGTTCTTTTACATGTCACAAATTCTTACACACTGCACCTTTAAGTAATAAAACTAAATGGAACATTTTATCTAAATCTCAGAAAATGCTTTAAAGTACCTGCAAATTTTTTAGTACAGATAAGATGGCAGCAACCAAGTTCTTATCAGTCTGTGGCTACCACCACAAATTAGGAAAAGGTGTTTCAATGTCCAATTAAAGGCATTAACTACTCTTCAAAAAGGTCAAAATCACCTTGAGTATAAAAACTTTTTTCTTTTGTTTCCAAAAACTTTTTCTAGGGTCAAAATATGCATGGAGTAAAGATGAAGTAAATACTGTCTATCCCGTAAAAACGTCTTAATTGAATGTAAAGATGATAGTTCATTTTAGAAGCTTTTTTATTGTTAATGTTGTCAAATTAGCATGAAAAATGTCACTTACTGTTTTACAACAGCGCTTCCGTTCCTATGTATGCAGGTCACATTCCGGGTCTGGTAGCCAACCTGGATGTCCCAAAATGGACTTTCCTGTCGGTTAAGACGGTTCCTGGACCGTTTCTTCTGAATAAGCTCCCTAGTTTCAGGATCTTTAACTGCTCCTACTCTTTCCCTGAGTCCTTGGCCTTTCCCTTTCCTGCGCTTGGCTTGGCGTGCTGGCCGAGTCAGTGGAAGAGTGCAGGGACTCCACGGTCCAACCCTGAGGCTGTACATGCCCTCTGGACCTGTACATGGTCCAGGTTTACATGACTGGAACTCAGTTAAGTTAGGACAAACTGCACCTCCAAAAAGCGGAGGCACCAAGACGCTGCGAACCCTGTTCCTGAGTCCTGTCCCACATGTTTTGGAGCAGGAAGTCCATGGCGAATACTCAGAAACCACACAGTCCTGAGGGCAGGGGATCAAACAGGCCTGCTCCAGGCGAGGCTTGGGCTCAAAGTATTCACAGATGGCATCCTCTGCTGGAGAGCCGTCTGACTTGAGCATGCAGCCTACCTCCCGGGTCTGAATGCCCTCTTCGCCTCCACTGCACGTGAATGGCTGTGAGGCCCCAAAGGTCCTTGCCGACACCGGCACACACTCATTCCAGGTACCCAGTTTCCAGTCGTAAAGGTCCTTGTGCCAGTCACACACTCGGAAACAGTTCCTCTGGTTGGACGGACGCTGGCCCTGATCACAGTTGGTGTGAAGTGTTGTCCAGCCGTCCACATGGGCACACCACACTGCCCGGCTTTGGCTGCCACCTGGGCCACAGTCACTGCCCATGCATCTTCCCCATGGACCTGGAAAAAAAGAGAATGGAATTACAGTATGGAATCCCACATGACACTGCTGTACTTATGGATGCATTAAGATGACTCTCCTTCCAGGGATTTTCCATCTTCATGAAGGGTTTGGTATTACAATGGCTTTTTGGTTGTTATTGACTAAAAACTGCAACTGGCATTGTGGCTCTGTATTACTTTGATATTTTTAAAAATGGTTAAAAGAAACACAAAACAAATCAGTTAATCACTGTCACTATTGCCAGTAAAAGTGCACAAAAACCTCTGTCTCACTGGCTTACTATGACATCTTTTCTCCACAGAGAAATCTTGCTTTCTGTTTGTCAAGTTTACATGCAGCATCAGCAATTTTTTATAGTGTAATCATTATTGCCATTATTATTTTTTTTTGTCTTTAGAGTTTTTTAAATTTCAATATTTTGACATTTTGCTGATATATTTTGGAGAACCAGCATTTTATCATTATAATAGTTACCTCTGGGTTTATTAAATGTTATGTTGCATGGTCAGTGTCTGCTATGTGAATCATAAACAGTCTTTCAGATTAAAAAAAATAACTGTCTTTTACTGTACATTGTTTCTATCTTTCTGAATAAGAACTCAGACCGCAGTCATATTCTTAATCTTAATCTTAAAATGGATGTGTTGCAGTGTATTCCACATTAAATTTAACAGAGAAAGAGAGCAAACTAGGAACTAAATAGTTAAATTACATCATTTCCAAGTTATGTATTTTGTGAATAATTGAGTTGAGATGATGATCATTCAAGTTCAGATTTCAGTTATATTGACAAAGAGAAGATGAACTGTTTCCTTTCAAAAACAAAGATGTAGATGGGTTAGAGGGGCTGTTCACTGATTGTGAGAAGAGAAAACATGAAAACATCCTGTTATTTGATCAGTGGAAATACCAACATTTATTTAAATTCTCACAAACAAAACTTCAGTCACATTGGCCTACATCAAGCTTTCCAGTGCCATAGTGAGACAGTATAGTTTCTCCTGCTGTCACTTGTAAAAAAAAAAAAAAAAAAAGCATCTAAAGCATCATCAATGAGGACACCACTTCTCTAATATGGTTGAGATGTAAAAGGTGTTGAAAAGCTGTTGACAGCACATGACATATGAAAGCAGAAAAAAAAGCCACACTAAATAAAAAAATACATAAAAAATAACTTGTCACCTTATTTTTCTGCACATTTGGGTCAGACACAACAATCCTAGTGGGAGAGACTGATGGAGGACAGGATGAGTGATGATTAGGCAATGCAAATACAATGTGCAACAGTGCAGATTATAGTTGATGAAAGCAAAGTGTTTGAGAGCCAATTTACAGGGCCCTCCAGGAACCTGTGGCATTTATCAAACTCTATTGACAAGTAGCAAGAAGTGCCTCAAACATCAATACAACTTATTTTTCTGTAAGCCTGTCTGCTGTATGGCTGTTTCCTACCTCCTCTACCTACACCATTCACAAAACCAGCAAGACACTCAGGTAATCAGAAAAATACAAAGCAAAATTAATTCCAAATAACACAACATTTTGCTTTAACAGATATATTGATTTCTGATTCTAGTCACCTGGTCATATTGTACTCATACTATTCATTACTAAAGGATATTCTCAAAAATAAAAACAAAATCACAATTATTGCTTTTATGTTTTTTTCCAACATTAACCAATCAGTTTACAGCCATGTCTGTCCACACCTATATAGTATACAGACCTTCATATTAAGTGCATGTTTTAAAGTTGTCATTACATTGACATTTTTGATCCAGTAAATCACTTCTAGTGAGAGACAGCCTATTTACACTTAGAGACTGTTTCTACAGAGGAGATGGTGTTGAATAAAAGACAGATTACAGTTTTTATTCAACATTATAATGTCTCAGTGATGTTGACCTTAGACATAAAATTATATCAACGTGTTGTCCTATTGTATTAAAAGATCAAAAATATATTTTGAAGCAAACACAAACCCTACTCACTTCATTTTTGAGTCCAAATGAACATTTATGTTTAGAAATTTCCCCATGGAATTCCAGTGATTTTGATATGACAGAGTCATTGGAATTGTAGTAAGCTAAAACTTTTAAAAAAAAAAAAGCCATCCTCAACACAGCTTCTTTAAACACACAAACAACACTAAATTAAAAATTAAGGACCAATAAACCACCTTCAATGGGAGAGACTGCCTAATTCCCCACCGCTGTTTGAGAGAGACTAGATCATTTGTCCAAAAACAAAAAGCATGCTCTACATTCAAATGGAGCCACAGCCAAACAACATGGAGACTGGAACGCATCAGTCCAACCTTGTCTGAATATCTGCTTCTCCCAGGTCTCCCAGAAGGCTAACTTAACAATTCCAAACAGGGATTTACCTGAACTATCTCCTGACAGTAGAATGAGCAGAGAACTCATCACAGACAGACTTCACTCACTCCCTGAGATAGAGTTCACTACAATGGATAGTAACCTTGACCTTTGACCATCAATATCTGATATATATCTAACAACTATACTATGGAAACATAATTATGCATAACTATTAATAGCAATATCAAACTCATCTCCAAAACAGAAAAAGGAAAACTCCTTAAACATATGCACATCTGTCAGTCAATCAAAAAGATCTGTCCATCCTTTATCAAATACATTTATCTGCCACTGATCCATTTCTGTACATAGTTAATGGGATCAAATATTTCCCTAAACAGATTACATTTATATATGTTTTCTTTTAACACATTTCACTGACCTCGATGCTAAGTCACAAAAATCTGATCAATTCATTGTGGAGTCCAAGCAAAAATTTCTACCAAATTTCAATGCACCTGCAAGAACATACACATGCTTCCAACTGCCCATTTTACCACAATGTACATCTGGAATATCTGTCTTTATGGATCTGTTTAGTGTCTTTTGGGTTTGACTTTCCAACAAAACCAGATATGTATGTAAAGAATAGAGAAAACATAATGAGATAAAAGAAGAAAAAAAATTCAACCTAAACTCAGGTCATTTGATTATTTGTGGTCTGCAAACACATGTACTGGGGATGATATTTCTCTATTGACCTGGGGATATTGTAGTGATGTCATGAGATTTCAACACAGTGGCTATAACATCACAATAACTGATCTAAGAAGTTATTTTAAAAGGTGATGATTGGAAGAGGAAAGGCACTTTGTTTTCAGTGTCAGATGAGGATTTCAAACTGCATACAATATTGATTAGTTAGCTGTAGGATATAAGGGCTACACACTGGTTTACCACAGAAGAAGAAGAAAAAAAGAAGTTTACATTTTTTGTGTTTTTAATTTGTAGTGCAGTAAACATAAAAACTATCTAATACAACAGACTATCTTCCTTGACAAACATTATGAGTAAAGTAGAGGCAGGAAGTAACAAATACAAATACATCACTGTACTTGGGTGGAGTTTTAAATCTGTACTTAAATTGAATATAAATTTTTTAGACAGCGTTTAGCTTTTAGGTCCTACATTTTACCACAAATATTTCTACTTTCCATACATTTTTTTCTCAGGCTCATTATTTTAGGCTTAACACATTTGAAGAGAATCATGATTATTTTTATTTTGAATCATGGCACATGTTTGCAACATCAAGAGTATTTTAATCTAAACACATAAAACAATAGGATCTATTGGTAACAATCGTACATGGTAAACATAAGACATGTTATAACATGAAACTTTTCTTGCTATAACAAGATAGTGATCCATTTTTATTTCTCCAACATGCAACACTTAAAGAGGTGTAATAAGATAAAACAAGATGACAACCACATGCCACACACCACAAGAAACAGGAAAATAATGAAAACTGTTTAAGAGCCTTAATAAGGCATAAAAGATGAAAAAGACAGTAGAAACGAGATGAAAATGATTAAAAATAAGGTCAAAATGATGTAATAGAGAAGATGAGAGACAGAGGAGGCTGGATGGCAGAGAGAAAAATGTTTTGAGTTGTAAAAACTGCTTTGCATATTGGGGTGAATTTACAGTTCATTATGCCTAATCAGTTGGTTTGGATTTGATTTGAAGTTAGGATGGTTCAATAGTCTTCACATTATATTAATATGATGTGATGTTAAGTTCACTATGCACACAAACAGCCTCTTCAAATCTACTTCAAAAGCCGCCTGTAGACTACGATGAGTGTCTTTAAGAGCCTGGATATTTTTGTAACTACAGTAAAGAATCAGCGTGTCTACCTTTAAAACAGTCTGTTTTATGACACACAGGACGACTAGAGCTGAAATTATTAATCCATTAATCGACTCGAAATCGATAAAAAAATATTTGATTACAATTTTCGTGAATTGAAGATTTGTTTCCTTAATTTTGTTGCCACTAAACACTGGTTCCACAGGGATGCTTATTGTGACACCAGGATCAACACAAACAACATGTAGTGTAGCTCAGAAGAGACGAGGACGAAAAAGCAGAAAATGTCTATATGCTCACTTTTCTACATTGGAACCATCACTTACTCCTCTAAACTTTTAATCTTTCACAAAACATAAATATTTATCTTTAGTTTTGTACAGTTGTATGTTACTCCCATCTAAAGTTGTTAATAAGTTAGTAAGTTTTTTTTTTATATATATCCTTTTACTTTAACACTTATCTGGTTGTTGTTTCACCTGGTTCCAGAATAAAAGACAGGTTGTTTGTCATGCCTTTTTCACATTGACTATTTTTTCACCTATTCAAATAATTGTTTAATCAAAGAAAAGAAGCAATAGATTAATTGATTACAATTCTGGAGGAAAGCATGCATGGACTAAAATAAATTGACTTGTCTTAGAATCTTTTTTTTTTCAGATGCTTGAAAGCTTAAATATCTAAAAAACTTTTATTTGGCGCCAGAAAACCTGTCTGTGTCATCTGCAGGTTAGAATGTGTGTGGACATTTCCACCCTTGTCTTTTCTTTCTCTGTTTGAAAATTCAACATAAGTGCTTGATATAATATCTGTTGCCTTTATCTGTTTGTACTGCAACAGGAAATAATGGAAAAACCAGTTGGACTTGTGAATACTGAATGTGTTATCCTCTGACTTTTTTATACCCAATACAGCACTTTCCTTAAACCTGTAATTACACCTTGATGTCAAATGGACTTAATGGGTCCCAATTGGACATCGATCTATGATACTGATAAGGCAGGGAGTGAACCAGCCATCTAGAATGTGGTTTGAGGCTCTGGTGAACATAGCAGGGAGGCAGATTCAGACACCTCTATCAGCTGCACTGATGAGAAACAGGGCTTCTGGCAGCCTCATCAGTTGCAATCATTGGCGGAAATGTACTTCTGGTTTCCTGCCAGGAGTGATTTTTAACTCTGTGCGGACGTGGGTCAACATGAAGCGCCCTTAGCCCCTCCATTCATTGCTCCGTCAGCCTCTAATCATCCATAGGCCGCATGCTAATGTAATCAATTACATTGGAGGTTAATGTGAGACTGAATGTGAAGTGGTCCAATTAGTTTGATTTCCTCTCCTTGTAATATCAATAGCTTTTGGATAACGCAGTGGGAGCTCACACACCCTGGATTAATTGGTGTGTTGCTGCCTTGTCAACGGATATATGGTCTTTATGGTGCTACTGCAAAACCAAATATGTGTACTTCAGAAAAGCATGCCACTAAAAGCGTTGGTATAAAATGACAAGTTGATCTAATATGTGATGTCAGCTTTTTTCTTTTTTGTCAGTATGTTACATCTTTGTTGTAATTTCTCACTTGACCAATAAATCTTCATTATTAAAAAAAAAAAAAAATCAAATCCATCAGTATATTTGGATGAGGACAGTTTGAATGGTACAAATTCATTGCATCTGTCATTTAAACAATGGCACTTGGTCAACAATAAAGAGAGACTGGTTCGGCTGATCAACTGGCACCAATAGGACGTTTTACAGACTGATTAGTATGAGCACAAATTGAGGCTGATACTTAACCCTTAAAGACCCACGTGTTTTTGTTACAACTTCCAAATGATTTTTTGTCTTTCCCAAGCAATTTATCACCATCTTTTATAAAATTATCTTCTGCATTTTTCAGTGAAAATCAGCTATTTTCCTATATTTAATTAGCTTACAATTGTTTACAACCAATTTTGCCAACCATTTTTATTCTTAGTTTTATTGATGAATCAATGTTGGAAACACAGATGACACCTGGGTTTTTGGAGATTTTCCTTGCCGAGAAGGAGGGTCTAAGGACAGGGGATGCCCGGGACATTAATCCATTTCCTTCATCTCCTGTTTATTTGACTGTTGTTTGTTTATTTCCAACTAATTCTGTAAAGCCCTGTGAGACAACCTTGTTGTGATATAGAGCTCTAAAAATAAAACTGAACTGACAGTGTTTCCACATTCACTATGGAGCCTCTGAATTTCCAAATGTTGTCATATCTGATGGTGACAAAAGATGTTAAAAGAATATCCCCCCTCCCATTCAGTGTTTTATTCAGCTTCACATTTATTGTTTAATTAATTTAAAGCTGCGTATGATGTTTGTCACCAATTTTTCATCAAATCTGTAAAACCTGAGTGATAGCCTAAATATCACAAATCTGTTTGTCTTTCTATGATTACAGACCTGAATCACTTCCCTCATGGTGAACAAGTGTACTCCATCACAAACAGTTCATTTGTTTACATACCAAACTGAAACCTAAACAAAACAGTCACTCTGTTTTTTTTTTTTGACCAGACTTCCACACATGGAATTCTACTGCAGCTGCATGAAAAAAAAAACAAAACAAAACAGAGTGACGATTTTGTTTAGTTTTAAATTTAGATTTATGTGCTTTTCTAGGAACGCATACTCAAAGCACGCATAGTGGATCCATTATTCATTCACTCTGGTGGTGGTAAACTACATATGTAGCCACAGCTGCCCTGGGGCAGACTGATGGAAGCATGGCGGCCAATTCACAACTACGACCACTACCGAACATTCAAACGCATTCATACACCATTGTGAGTAGCAGCACGGTGTCTTGCCCAAGGACACAACAGGAAAGAGTGGGATTCAACCTACCAAACCTTCAGTAATTAGATGACCCACTCTATCTCCTGAGCCACGGCCACCCCAATGGAGTGTTTGTGGTGGCGTATACTTGGAAGTTTTTCGCCGTGAGGGAAGTGATTCAGGTGTGCAATCATGGAAAGACTAACGGATTCATGCTACTTTGGCTATCACTCGGGTTTTACAGATTTAGTGAAAAATTGGTGACGAACGTCATACGCAGCTATAAGTTTGATGACCAGTGAATTATGAGTTATCCAGGTGTTTAGTATCTAATGTTTACCTCAACAGTTGTCCAGTTCCTAATAAAGTGAAAGATGGTCAGACATGTACAGTGAGTTTTTAGTGTCAGCAAGAGACAGGTGGTGATGACATTGACTGCATCTGTTGACTCTTCCTGCTCCTATTATTGTAATATTGACCTTTGAAAATCTGCCATTGGTCAACCTCTGGCTGATGTACCTGTGTATCCCTGTAGGTCATCAAACTGTACTGGATTTGTGGAATTGGCAACCTAAAGTGTGCACTCTACTCATATACGAAAACAAATGGCTGATGATACCCTATTTTGAGATAACTGCCATATGCTGATTAGTGTCATGTGGGAGTGAATGAATGGACTCAAACGCGCGGTGCTTGAAAGGAGTGACAGGTTTTATTAAACAGAAAGTGAATGTGAGGAGGAAAACACAAAACCAGAGTCCGCAGGGAGACAGGATGGTGTGAGTCTGGTAGATGGAAATGCATGAGGTGAAATGATCTGGAACTACACAGCCACAGAGGAGACCCATACATGGTCTCCTGGTGGCAAGGTGCTGCAGCTGTGCGGTGCGCAGCAGGTGTGTCTGACTGCTGAGGGAGGGGTCAGCGGCCACGCCACAGTGGATTGTGACAATTAGTTCATGTTGCTGACACAGACACATCTGAATCAACTGTTGCAGACAAGCCTTGTTAATGTAGCTATTGTGAATACTTATTTAGTATAAAATGAGTGTACAACAGATCTACTAAAGCAGAAAGAAACAATTCACACCTAATAGTTTGAAATACACATAAAAAATAAAGTTAAAATAGAGAGACTCTCCAACTCTCTCTTTCCATCCGCTTTGGTCATGGAAGTGGCTACTTCATCTCCTTTCTTATTCTTACAACAAAGATTTTATAAGTATAAAATGATAAATAAAAGCAAAATCCAGTGCTTTATAAATGTGTGTCATTTTTGATAGTGAACTGAGCTTCTTCAAATTTACCCTTGACAGCTGGACTCTTCTCAAAATGCAAAACAAAAAAATCCTTCCTCATCTTCCTGCTTTGTACATTTATTATTATTATTAACTTGTTGTTTTTAATTAGGCAAAAACCAAAAAAAAAGGAAAAAAATAAGGGAAGCTTAGTAATACCCCACCCAGTCATACAACACTTTGCTCTTCCTGCTCACTGATACCCAGGGATTAATTTTGAGTCTTAACATTAATCTTTTTAGAAACTTGTCAACTTGACAAATTGTCTAAGTTGAAATATTAAAAAATGTGTTTAAAAAAAATCAAAACAATTGAATTCAGCCATCAAACTGTGCATCGTACCTCTCCAGTGATAAAGAATGTGTGTCAAATTTGAAAAGATTCAGGTGATTGTCGGAGAAATTGGTTGGGCAATAATTTTGGACGGACAGAAGGACAGAAAGACAGAATTCCTGTTATATCAATATACCCTATAAAAAACAACACAATAGCACCATCAGCCCCTGAAAAAACCCGTATCAATGGACCATTAATCTTTACAATGAGAGTCTGATTGCTATTGTTGGAGGTTTGCCCTCTGCCAAATTCACTTACTTAACAAAACTGCAAATTAAAAATGTATGCAACAGTGATCTCGGTATAAATTAATTCCTGTTTTCTGTCACCACAGCATTATAGGAGGAAAAACTGTACAGTCAACAAAGAAAAAGGAAGTTACAGGGGGAAGCCAAATACCAAAAAAATACTGAGAAATGTTTACAGTATGACATTAAAAAAAAGAACTAAAAAAAGACTATTTCAGTGTTCTCAGGTGACTTAACTACAAGGTTATAAAATTAGCAGTTCTTGGTTTTACTTGTGACCCCACAGAGTTTGTGGCAGGTCCCCTGAGAGTCCTCGGGCCCTGTGCTGGGAACCTTTGCTTTGAACAATATATGTGAAGTTTAATATCCTCAGTGTTGGGCAAGAGCCTGAACTATGACTGTGCCTCGAGTGTCTATTTAATGAAGCGCTTCTTTGTCCCTGCAGGGTCAGCTTCACTAATGAATGGGTCACTGTGTTGCTCTCTCCACTTGTGTTTGTTTATTATTTCTGGAAAAATCCACAGCTTCTTGTGCTCACACTCAGACATAACGCCTTTCTTTCCAGTGGGTCAGGGTTCATTTCAGTATCATCTGAACTGCCTGACCAGTGCTTTACTGTACCCCTTGGAGAGCCTGTGGAAGCGTTTTGACTTTAAATTAGTCCTTCTGTCTACCATTTAAAAGTGTTTTTGGAAAAGGTCAATTGAAATCAAGCTGATTTGCCTCAATCTGTAAAAATAAAGTTTTTTGTTAGAGTTATAATAGCTAAGTACTACAGAATAATATTATAAAAAGTACCATTTGTTCTATTTCTGATTTAATCCTTAAAAATGTAACTAAAACGGTCATCAGTCAGAAGATATAACAGTTCTGATGATATGCTAAAGATGTATTCTATATGCACAGCAGCTAGCATGCTTGCTTTAGTCCATCTCACTGTACAATTTTGTAACACTGGTGAGTGGTGAGTCACTGCAGCAATATGATAAGTAGAATGTGCTGCTGTTTGGGTTGGTGTCATGGTTTATTCAGAGAAATTAAACATCCTAAACATAAACATGCTGTTTGTGTTGATTAGCACTAATCACCACCGAAGGCAATAGTGACACTGTTCTGTGATTGGATATTTCTCTTCATGGCTGTGATTATGATTCATTAGCTGCTGTTACACTGGATTATGTGCTAGTCCTATTAACCAGTTGGTCTGAGAATGAGGTCACACACAGAAAGCCAATAACCATGCCAGTTCTAGCCAACTGCAACACAAGTTGATAGATGTTGGACAGTGGTGCCTGTATGACTAATAAAATGGGATGCCATTACAGTTTTCACTACTGTGGATGCATGGAACAGCCATGTAAAGTTTGAAGTCACTTCAACGTCCAGCCAAAACGAGTATCCCATTTGGAATTTTGAAATTTCAGCACTCAAAAAACACACTTTCCTTTCTTAGTTCAGTTCCTGATGAAATAGGGCCTCCAATGTGGAGGTTGCACGGTCTTCCTGTGTTTCAGGTTTCTACAGTTTTCTGAACCATCAGAAACCTGTATGCTATATTATAACCTCATAGGATACATGCTTCAGGACTACCACTGCCTCAATCAGTGACTTTGTGTGATGTTTTAACCCTGGGCCATTTCTTTCCTGTGGGACTCATTTCAACCTAACATAAAATAATGGATTAGCTGATAGCAGAAGCTTCATGCATTTAAATGAAAGCTATGATCAGAAAACAGCAAAGATAAGACAAAATTCATGATCATTGCTTCATAACATGACCTTTATTTTTGCTATTCTTTGTCTTGTCCAGTGAATTTTAGGAGTAAAGAAATAATACTTGTACTGTTGGATCTGCTTGTGTGTTATCTTAGCTCTGTAAAGTTTGTTTCATTGGTCCATTGTTTATTAAATTATTCATGACATACACTGGTCTCAGACTGTGACCTTGGTTTAGGTATTTCCCCATTTAAGTGCTTGCTATTGGATTGTGTTCTGTGTTCCGACAATTGGTCATGTTGAGTTTGTAGCTGATGTTTTTTCTAGTCATGTGAATGTATAGAGCATGTATATTGCTACTAGTGTCATGTTGCTATACTGCGGTAACGCAGATGGAATTGTGGCCACCTCAGGTACTGGGGTAAACTGGGCTAAAGACGCTTCAATGCTGGTTCACATACAAAAAAATGTGACACAATAGCATATTAAAGAGATCAAGAGCTGAGCCCAGCTCATTCATCGCTGTCTTACAAGTGCATTTCAATCATCTGTCTGTCCATCTGAATATGCTGAAAAGCATATTCAGTACCTATGCTCAAAACAGCCTGGACCTGATCTGAACATCTTGCCCGAATACACTCAAAAGAAACTCAGCGGGCTTTCAAGTTGGCGACTTGAAACAACCAAGCCTCATCTGAATACATTTTCAGGAACTTTGAGGTGTGGTGGAAACACAAAGCACACAGATGACCAGGAATTGTAAAACAGGATAATGTATATATTGTGTAAGCTTTGGGTTTCTGAGGATTAGCTGGCCACACAGGTGCAGTAAATGTGAGTAGAGTCAACTTATCACTTTAATTTCAAGCTTGCAGAAATGCTTTAATAGAAGTCTAATTTTACAGATGAATGTGTTTATTTTATGGCTATGGCTGTTACAGAAGAACCTTATTTTTAGTGTTTTGATAGTGTGTCAAGTACCATAAAAGGCTGAATAAATTATCCAAAAGTTCTTGTGAAGCATGTTTCATGAATCACTGAAAATAAACAGTGTCTTGAATCTGATGCAAATACAACTGAAAACTGATCCATCAGTTCCTCAGCAGCATGGTTGGAGCTTAGTTTGATTGCATAACCTTGGTTTGAAGTCCCATCGCAGTTTTTCACAGTTCTTTCAGTGTAACTTGTTTAAAAAAAACAACTTCAAATTGAGTTTCTGAGTGTTCAACTTGTAGCACAACTTCACAGTTTAGACAGAATTGCTCAAGAGGCTGTGTGATAATTGTATGTTTGCATAGCCTTTGGGAGAATTAAGTATTACCACATTGAACTTGCCATGTTGAGTCACGTTAAGCTCAGCAGAACATTTGTTAGCCACGAGCTAAAAAACAAATGTGGTGTACATGATGCAAATGCCAATTGTGCATTGTTGTGGTGTTTAAAGAGCATCGGTAGCCATGAATACTATTCTCAAACAAAATGTTGTTCATGTTCTGCTATTCCTCATGGGGCATGGTCAAAAGACCGTTATTTAGCACCAGATGGACACTGGCCTATTCGCTTAATGGGGCACAGTGTGTGTCAGGGGTTTGAAGTGGAAACAAGCAAATATTACAGGAGAAATGAAGAGGAACAGAAGCTAATTCTGAACATCACAAGAAATACTTTGAGCATCTTAGCATTCACAGATGATTGTTAACCTTAGCCTGTATTCAGCTTGATAGTGCCCTGAGCTGTGCAGAACTAAGCCACACTGAGTAAAGCTCTCCGCTCCCACTTGATCTAAATTTCATTAGCTGTAATACCATCATTGTGCTTGCAGGACTCGAAGGGACTTCTTTAACAACTCTTATTCATCACATGAAATACACACTAGGGTATGACACTGCAGAACAGGCATTGCAACAAGTCACAAAACAGTCAGCATTCTGGAGTGAAAGCAAATATAACAGAGCTGCATAAACCTCCTTTAACATCTGAACATATTGTGTAAAAAGGTACAATGTGTAATATGACAGCCTGAGTCTGGTCTTGACAAGCTCTAAATGTAAAGCATCATTAATTAACTTTGTTATGATATGGCACAATATAAATATAATTTCATTTATTGAAATTTGACTGAATGAGTCTGTGAAATTAATTATATTGTGATTACTGTAGGCAATGTTATTTTTATTGTAAAACCACCTGATATTATCATGTAATTAATTAAAACCCTATTATGTAACATATTTGAAGAATGTAACATGTGGTGAATGATTAATTGGAAAATGTATTTAGGCTTTTAACATGTGCTTATGTGAAAGTGTAGAGTTGTAGGGTTTGGAGGTGGAGCTTTGTTATAATACCTGAAGGTAGCAAATGTAACACACATTTTCCCCCTGGGAATAATAATAATTAATAATAGTATTTTGATTCTGATTGACGGTAACACAGTAGCTAGGTTGCTCATTATTGCTGCTGTGAGGGAGTGGCAAGTATTAGCATTATTGACCCGTGTGCTTTATATAGAAATCAGATGAACAGGTGATTATCATAGACAACTCACACACATTATGTTGGAAAGGAACTTAGCATGTAAACAAATAATAGGCACAAAAAACAGATGCTAACACAAACTTCAGGTTAGCATATGAGCATCTGTGCATCTTACATGTTGCCCCTTTATTGTACTTAAAACAAAGTTTCTTGATTGCCTATATAAATTCCAGCCTGTAGATTATAGGCTGTGTTTTCTGTGACAAGCCAAAGATCAAAGATTATATACCAATACAGACCAATACAATCCAGCGCAAACTTCATGTAAGCACACTAGCAGAACACAAGTGAATGTTTCCTTTAAATGAATCTTTGAAAGGTTCAGAATGCAAAATGTGTGCATGTCCATATGAAGTTACATGAAGTTTGTCATCACAAACATAGAAAATAGATGCAGCTAGCTTAGAAGCAAAACTAACAAATTACAGAGCTCGACACAAATTAGACACTAACACAAATTTTGCATGCGCATCTAAGACTTGCATATTGTTCCATTAAATACTCTGATTGGTCTGGATTTAAAGACAGTTCGATGGAAGTGCACTGTAACATTAAACTATTGTCTTTGAGTTTAGGTGACTGAGTTCCTCAATACCTGAAATATGTGCACATATTTTCATGACTACTACAGCATTAGACAGAAGAAATGCAAAATGATCAAAAGGTCAAAGGACAGGAACAAATCTTAAGAGACCTGGTAAACAATGACAATAAAATGCATCAGTGCACATTCTGTCAACACATGAATGTTTGTGGAGTATATTCTAACCATACAGCCCAGATTTTATCTACACAGCATTTCTGCAAGTGATAATATACACAACAGACTGTCATGACCCCAGTAAAACTGACCTTGAAGTCAGCTTGCTTATGTTTATGAGGAAGGCTGCATTTTCTGCCAAACATGACTTTCAATGACCTCTGAAAAAAAAAAAAAAAAAAAAAACAACACTGAAATATCCCTCTTTCTTCCATCATTACTTGTCCCACCAAGGGAAAATACTGCCACCTTTTCACATTGTTCATTCAGAGTTTCCACAGAATAAAATACATGTTGTAACCATATTTAAAAAAAAAAAAATCAAAAATGGCTTTTAGCAGCCATACTGTTCATATGTGGGGAAAGGGAAGTCGAGCTGGGGAAGCACAAAGGCTGATGGGTGAAGCTCGCCAAGCCAACAAGACCAGAGAATTTATTCTCCTGTGTGCTGATATTCCCATAAAATAAACATGTAGCCTTTATTTACTATCAATATATGTCCTATGAGAGTAGGGAAGAGTAAACACAAAAACAGTTAGAGGAAAGGGACAAAATTGTGATGCTTTTTTGACAACATCTTCCAAATGACAGAGGAACAGCATTGCTGCTGCAATGAAATGAACTATCAGCTTTCACTTATAAATATACTGTGCATCCTCTGAACCATCTGTAATTACAGGAACAACAATAAATGTCATTAAACAATTGTTACCAACTCCTTGTGGTCATTGTGTAATATTACAAAAATGACAATTATAATTGTCTGTTTGAACAAAGTGTTTATTCAATAAATTGAAGCTTTGAAAGTTGCTTTCAGCAGGCAAGTTAACTGTCAATCACAAGTCCAGGGCTTTCCCTCAGGTTTCGGTGTTAGCATCTGTCTGTCATTTTGTTTCCAATTGCAGTTTGTGGAAGACTTTGGCACACTGGTGCCTGTTTTTCAATATAAGAACATTAAAAGAAATAATGTAAATTTGGAGCAAAGCCCCTAATGCATTAAAGTTGTCTGTCATTGTCAACCACCAACCTCAGTCCAACAGACAATGCAATACTCCCCCTCCCTCAGTGAAATACCCATGATCCTGTTTTAAATTTTACCTGGTATATATCCTTTATATCAGGGTCCGTAACCCTGGTCCTCGAGATCTACTATCCTGCATGTTTTAAATGTATCCCTCTTCCAACACACCTGATTGAATGAATGAATGAATAAATGAATTTATTTTAGTTTGTACATCAATCATTGTACTTTGTACAGTAATTGTAATAAACATAAAAACCAAAAAAGGAATACGCTAGAAGCAAAAGATTAATTTTTTGCCTAATCTTTTCACCTGATACACTGCTTGCATTAAATTAAATGTGTACAGCATTGAGCATTCACACCATAAACAAAAACGTCTTTATCGTCTGCTTTTTCAGACATTTTGGCCTCATTTTCATCACTCAGTTTGCCATTGACCATGACGTACAGATTGAAATAATAAGCCTATCATCAAGCTCTGCAGAAGCCTGAAAACAGCTGGAAGGTGTGCTGGAAGAGGAAAAGATGCAGGATAGTAGATCTGGGGGACCAGGACCGGTGACCCCTGATCTACATCATATATATACATATATATATAGATATAGATATAGATATATACTGCTAAAAAAAATTAGAGGAACACTTTTTAATCAGAGTATAGCAACCTATCAGTCAAACTTCTGGTCAGTTCAGTAGCAGAGGGGGTTGTTAATCAGTTTCAGCTGCTTTGTTGTTAATGAAATCAACAACAGGTGC
>JAPQRP010000010.1:2436824-2451841 GCA_037367295.1 Apogon hyalosoma | reverse complement strand
TTTAACGGGTTAAAATCCTGAAAAATATTGAATGTTTGGTAGTTTTGAGCAGGGGGGAAGTTGTTTAAGAGATTTATAAAAAAAAATAATAATAATCATGTATGATGATTTTATACGAGGGTGAGGAGAGGGTGCAAAATGCATCATGGGAAAATACAACACATCTGAGAGTAAAAGACACTGGATTTCAAAAATATGACTAAAAAAGAAACATTTCTGCCAAATTTCAAGCCAAAAGCTGCAACACAGCCAAAATGATCAACAAATTTAAAAAAATAAAAATAAAAATGAAAAATAAAAACATAAAAACATAAAAGAGAAAAATGGACAAATATTCCAGAGGGAGGCAGTTAAATCTTAGAAAATCTGAACAGAACATAGAAAACCTAGCATGGAAAAATATGTGCATCAGTTTCTTTAACTTTCATAACTTGATAATCAGGACCAAGATGTACAGCACAATCAGATATCTGCAGTAAAACACAATCTGAACTCATCTAAGTCAAAAGTAATGACAGCAGCAAAACATGCTGTTGCAATAAGGTTGCCTTCGGTTTTATTCTGGTCTCGTTTATTTTTATTTTCATTTTGTTATTTTTAACCCTCTCAAATGCTCTGGTCAATGATAAATTGCTGCACCATTAATAAGATTTTAAGGGGAATAGGGGGCTTTGATTCCTGCAATGTCAGCACATTAAACATTGCAAATGTGACTAATTACCAAGTCAGACTTTCAGGACTTCTGTTTATTAAACAGTTGAACGTTTCCTGACATACAGTTTGACTGTGGATGTGGTTAATAATTCAAACTAATGAGACTGAGAAAGGACCCTATTACACAAACACTGGATGACGTTTACTGTTGTTCCATCAGTAAATTAGTATTAGCTCACCCGTCACCCCTGTGCTTTACCTGCTCTTTGGCCTAAATGTGGCCTCCTCTGGCACCACAGGGCAAACATGAATATGGAGCGATCACAAATGACAGCTCGCAAACCAAGTGGTGACATCAATTAAATACTTCAAACTAACAAAAATAAAGTTGGTAACCTAAAGGGACTACTGCTAACAAAGACCCATGATGCCATACCACCTTCCCATCTGCCACAGATAAAATCTAACTCTGTGAGAAATGCTGGTCACAGTTTTGTTGTTTATAAATTTCCATGAGACAGAGATGGCTTGCCATGCATTAGATTTGAACCCTATAACGAATGGCATTGACATGAATATTGTATTTCCTCACATTTCCTTTTTCCTCATTCACCTATGGCCAACGGTACAGCAGGTTTTTTTTGCCCTGCCTCATTGTAAAGTGTTTATGGTAATGTTAATAGCAAAATTTAATTTTATCCATCAACAGTCCTTCTGACCCACAAGAAGATAAGTGAGAACTTATCTAGCCTGTTTCACAGCATAAGCATTAAAAAAACTTCACTGAGGCTGTCATTTACTATGCATTACATCATCATCTCCATGTGCACTAACATTGTGTCCACCTTTTCCGAGGACATTTTTTTTCATGATGTGTATCTGCATTTGGCATCTGTTGTTATAAATCCCCTCCCGACAGTAATATCCAGCCATGTGCATGTAGTAGTTGGATAATCTTTTGTATTTTGCAGATTAAGCTCATACTGCGTGGATTTTCTTGATGGAGGAAGTGGAAATCTGTGAATGAATTTACGCACAGTCCAAACAGCAGGAACCAGGCCTCTGAGTATTTAAATTATTAGTGTAGCTGGTGCTTATTGAAAATGCTTAGGTGTGTGCTCTGTGTTTCTACACGTGTACAGTATATGTAGCAGTGAATCTGCATGTTCCTGTGCTGTGCAGGTGCCTCCGTTACCCCTGGGGGCAGGGGTTTGATGATGTAGCTGTCACTATATTAAGATAAATTTTCCAATCACACGGGGAGATCTTCCACCCTCAGGAGTGCCAGCATTGAGGATTAGATTACCACCTCCCACAATGCATCACGCCTTACATCACAATTCACTAGGAAAGTAATACTAGACTAGGATCCACTGCAGCCTTGGCTTCTAAAATTAGCACTAAGTATATGCAGTACATCCCCACAAAAATGAGAATCAACATGACAGCACTATTACACATTAGACAATGTAAAATACTAAAGAAAAGGTCTAAGCCTGCAACGTATCACTATGAAATTGATACAGCAGACAAACTAGGTACATAAAAGGAATGTAGACTAGAGCTATATCAGACTGATCTACTTGTTATCAGTTTAAAGGATGGTTTTGGTCCAAATTGAGACTCAACCAATCAGATGGTCATTTATTACTTGTTAAAGGCAAAAAAAAAAAAAAAAGAAAAAAGAAAAGAAAAGAGCATTAAAGGCGCAAAAAATGAAAACTACATAAAATCCATAGTATGATTATGATGGTGTAAAAAGTACAACAAAAAATATGTAACAGTAAAGCATTATGAACATTGTAAAAGACGCAACAAGACAAAAATAACAAAATATAAAAATGTAAAAGACATAGTGGTTCATGTAGCGCTAGACACAAGACAAAAATGATGTGCTGGCTCTTAATAACCATGTAATTTCAACAGTCTTATACATTTATAAGTATCCACACTGTGCAACAAGGTTGTAATAAACTTAGGTAAGACACTCCTGCCAATTGTATAGCAACAAAATCTTTTGTATTTCAGTCTATACGACACGTAAACATACAAGAATTTAACATCAGCATATGTTGTCTACTTGCACTGCAATACTTACAAACAATGAAGCTAAGATAATGGTTGTTATGTCATAACAGCTGTATTTCTGTGAACAAGGAAAAATCCAAAAGCAAATGTGGACAATGAGGAAAATGGTTAAAATAAGCTAAGATAAGATAAGAACATTGTCATTGTAAATAAAATAAACACTAAAAAACAGATCACAATAACAATATCAATGCATAGCCTTATTGCAAACACTTTTTTTAATTCCTGCTTTGATTCAGACTCAACTGAAATGCATTAAGCTCTGTCCCCTGTTAATAACAGATATAAGCTGTTGTGGCAGCAGATAAGGTGATGTAAAAAGAAACAAGATGAGAAAATAATGGAATATGGCAATACAAATCAACCCACATGGGACATGCAGCGGAACATGACACCAATTATTATGTTTCAGTCAACACTGATGTGGTTAAAGAAAAGCTTACACAAGCTGCTAAAAAAAAAAAAAAAAAAGTCTATGAGCAATTTCATTATTTTATTGTTACGCTCACAGTGAGGTTCAAGAATTCCCACAATGGCAGTTCATATCAAGCCATGGGTTGGAACTGGAACATTTTCATTTTTCTGCTTAGAATTAGTTGACAGTGCCATTACCATCACATCTCATAATGCTGCAGCATTATCCAATAGAACAACAGAACCCAGTAGGAGCAAATGGGTGGAAGACCAAAGGGATCTTACCCACACTCAAAAGATAATATCTCAAATGACAAAAGATAAATAGGACTTGCAGCCATATTAGAGCTGCAGACCTGGAGTATAAATTATGAAAAACACTTTAAACAGCAGGGTTCTGCAGGGAAAGTGTTGTAGCTAACCCTAAAGTTACTATTGTTCCAGTTCCTACAGCACAAAGCCAGTGAGAGTTTACCACTGGATTATTGCACAAAATAAGGTACATGCTGCAAACAACTGTATGATACTTTTTCATAAAAGTTATGTTCACAACAGCATTTTGATTTAAGAAACAAACAAATTGTACAATACAATACAGTGAAATGCAGGAAAAGCAGCAAAAATCCCAAATGCAAATGCTTTAGATACTTTTTATTTATTTAAACACAGTGATCTTTTTTTTACTACTTGTAGCTGCCTACACAGACTGATAGCAGAAACACAGCAGAACAAATGAAAGCTAATGGGCAAGGTGCACAAAAATAAAAATGGTCATCAGTTTTATAGAATACCATTGATGAAGACGATTCAGTTCCTTGACTTATGAGGATATGTGCATTAACACAGCATACTGTAAAGGATTATTACAGATGGGACTGTAGGATTACTGTCACCATAAAGTGTTTTTTTTTGTAAACTAGTAACTTAAGTTAACTTACCACTCCTAGAATGCTATGTAATGCTACATCTAGTGTACTTTTACCAGAACATTCCCTTTCTCTAGTTTGTGTTTACCTGGTGTAGAGTGGTAGTAACTTCTGCAGCAGTGGTGATTTACTGCCACCCACTGGACTGGAGTGTTGCTATACTTTCCCAAAAGGTTGTAGTGTCTCTCTCAGTCTGGCTGATTGATGTATTTATTCTGTCAGTGTGTACACCAGATCTTATTTCATGCATTAAACCCCCTAAAATTGACTGTGAAACATGTAAAACTGGAACTGCAAAATTCAAACTCACTTTCAGTTTGGGTTTTGCGAATAACTTCTGCACAATCCATATGGATAAAACAGTCACTATCACTGGCTTGTAGCAGGCTGTAAACACTTATTCATGCAGCAGACAATTACAATATTGCAAACTACAAAATGTGTTTTTTTAAGCTGATTCAGACGGAACGTTAATAACCTGTATCTTGACAAAAGTGTATCATAAGCAATATAAAGCAGACACTGCTCTAAAGTTTCAAAGAAGCTGGAGTCAGTAGTATTGAGACGCTTGAACATACTTGAGTAAAATGCTGTTAAAAAGCTTACACAAGCATTTGTACGTCTATTGTTTTTTTGGAGTTTTTTGTAATGAAGCTGGAGATGTGAGAGTGGGATGGTTGATAACATGTTTCAGACTAAATGTGGTCTTAAAATGTAATGGTGACAGACCAACAGGTTTCAAAAGTCACTTATTAAAATCTGTTAAATTAAGTTTACATCTCTTTCATTAATTAAAGTCTTGATTATGCAGCACTAATAAAAAAATTGCTGCCTGTCAAGTTATTAATGCAACAAACAGTGGGGTTTCTTGTTTTACGTGTTAGCAAAGCACAGCGAAGTGAACAAAGTAACACTTCTAGGCCAGCTGCAGCAAAAGTTACTGAGGCGCAGGCCCACTTTTCTGGGCCTACAGGGGATCCTTCTTGGACTCAGATTCAGCAGCAGTAGGGAGGTAGGAGGTGTTGGAAGGAGAACATAGAGACCAGAGCCAAGTTTGCTTCAGAGTACACACATGCACACACACGGCAGCATGCATGCACACATTCAGTGTACAAAACACACACACATACACGCACACAGAAGGCCACAGCAGACAGACTGTGATCGTACCACCACATAGACCCATCGCCTTCTGTTAGCTCTTTTCATGCTTGCCTTCATTTCTTATCACGCTGAAATGTATGATGAAAACAGAGAATAAGAAGGTGAAATCAGGGTTAAAGCTATGGGTTTCCTAATGATACCTTACAATTGCAATCAGAAGCGGTTTTGTTTCATCGCTGCTGCTTTTGATTGTCTTTAGCTTTCTTTTACATTATCCTGTGATAATAATTAGAACATTTAAAGTCACTTAGGCTGAATTACTGTATTATCAAGGTTTCAAATGGCGGCTCTGATTTTAGGGAAAATCCAATTACCTACATATCAAATTTAATGACATTTTAAGACATTTTCAGTCAATTCAATAAAAAAAATAAGGTGCAAAAGAAACTGACAACTAGACAAGAGGAAACAGACTATATGCAGAGGCACCTGCATTAGAATACTATGGCGTGTGCTGCCATTTGAGAAGATTTTATTTCATACAAATTTTAAAATCTGCCATTTATAAATTGAATACTGTTATGATTCTAAAGCTACTTGGTGGTGCCTCACAGTAAGGTCCTCAAAGTTTGAACACCAGCTCATGGGGGGAACTTTCTGTGTGGAGTTTCGCGTGTTTGTGTGGGTTCTCTCCAGGTAGAAAGACAAAGGCTGTTTCTCAATATCAAAAACACAGAGTACGGTCTTGTGAACTTGGTAAGTACAGTCTTGGTAAGAATGGTCCCAGAGAACAGACCTCCTAAGAGCACAAGTCTCTCAGTAATTGGAACGGCTGCGTACTTGAGAACTTTCGTCCCTGTCACTGCTGTATTTTAGCCATCTGCTCCCTAACATATTTCCCTTAAATCACCACAATGTCACCTGATTTGATTTCAATACATTTGTACTAGTATTTACATGCCATTTGTACATTTGTATAGGCCTGGCCTGGACCAGCCCAGTGGGAGGGCTGACTGACAGCTGGGCCACATTTTGCATATTTTTCAAAACTGTAATACATTTAATTGAATACCATATCATGATAACAAAGACGTATTTTTCACTATTCTGCCTCTCGCTCATGTTCTAACATTATATCACATCAGAACGGAAGAACAGATAAGAACGCATATTGAGAAATAGCCAAAGACAGTTAACCAAACTAAATCCAAATGGTCAATCTAAATTGCCAATAGATGTGAATGTGAGAGTGATTGGTTGTTCATCTTTTTGTCAGCCCTGCAATGAACTGATGACACATCCAGGGTGTACCCCGCTTTTGCCCAAAATGTAGCTGGAATATGCTCCAGCACCCCTCTCCCCCTCTACAAAAAGTGTTGTAGTGAAAGAGCTGATAATAACAGATGTAGTGCTAACTTTAAAACAAAGCAAAAATAAGGATAATTTATGTAAAAGCATTAGCATATTACACAGCTTTGTGGCTATTGAGGTTTACACTTCAGGTGAGATGGACTTGAATGCACCGTGATGTGCCTACCCCTGTGTGATAGATAGCCTGGAAAAAATGATAATCCTAATCTGTTTCTTTTTTGGTTTTTGCATGACTGGACAGTTATGTTTATACAGTTCTGGAAAAAATGAAGAGACCACTGCAATCTTCTCTGAAATTGGCATCTCTACATGTGTGACAGCCACTCACCTCCAGTGTCTGTTAAAGCACACCTGATTCTGCTTAATAATTACCTGAACCACATCTTATTTAACAAGTATAAAAACACTGCTGTGATCATCACTACCCTCCTCTATTTAGACCAGCTGAACAGCAAAAACACTGCTAGTAGTACTAGTAGTTAAACTATTGAAAATTACTCTCCACTGACCAGGATGACCATTCAACTCATTCAAATGTCACTGAGAAACCTTAGGATGACATCAAGTAGCCTACACAAGGAATGGCCAACGGCAGCTGGTGAAGTGGACAGCAAGAACAGTTCAAAACAGGCTCTAAGGGGCAGGGCTCAAGTTTAGAAGCTGAAAAAAGCTCTTTATCAATAAGAAAAGGACATAAGGATTGGACCAGAGGACTGGAGGAAGGACATCTACTCTGACAAATCCAATTTTCTGCTTTGCCCAACACCTGGTTGTATAATGGTTAGACATAGACCTGGAGAGGCCTAAAAGCCACAGCGTCTCCATCCCACTGTGAAATTCGGTGATGATCTGATGTTGATACAACAAGGCTGGAGTCGGGCAGATTCCTCTTTAAGGACTCCCTCTGTTCTGTCCTGACAATGTTCTCCACCTCTGAGAATTGTTTTTTCCAGCAAATCAATGCTCCATGCTCAACAGTTAGGTCAATAAATGTGTGGATGAAGGACCACTAGATCAAGATCCTGTCATGTCCAGCCCAATCTCCTGACAAAAAGCTGAGTTGTTTGGTGGTTGAGAGCATGGCAAGACAGGTAAAAGCAGTAACTGAATATCTGGGTTATTCCATCAAATATTGATTTATGAAGTCTTCCCAAGCTAAAACATTAGTATTGTGTTGTTTAAAAATGAATATTAACTTGTTTTCTTTCCATCATTTGAGGTCTGAAAACACTGCATCTTTTTTGTTATTTTGACCATTTGTCATGTTCTGCAAGTAAATGCGCTAAATGGCAATATTTCTATTTGGAATTTGAGAGAAATGTTGCCTGTAGCTTATTGAATAAAAAAAAAATGCCATTTCACTCAAACACATACCTATAAATAGTAAAATCAGAGAAATTTTGGAGTAGTCTCTTATTTTTTTTTCCAGAGCTGTATGTTTGAGGCTTATTCAGAGAAGGTGTATGACCCAATACTACAGCCAAACAGATAATGGTAATAATTGTGGGATGTAAATAAAATAAACTGAACAAAGTACACACACACACATTCACACACTCTTTACTTAACAAAATACTACATGTTACTGAATTTAAGCTCTCACAGTTCAATGACTAATCTCCGTTTCAGTGACCAAAAATGTTGATTCCTAGTGGATGAGAGACCACATGATGAACGGTACAAAATATAAACAGTATTTTCCTTCACTTTCATACCAAGCACAGGAATTTCAGCATATTTAGCCCTTGAATGCCAAGAACTTAATCTAAGATGTTCTAAGATTTTGTACAATCCCCAGACTATATTTGCAGACGGCTGCTTTTGCATGCTCAAAGGTGTGCAGCTATGACACTGAACTCTCCCTTATGCCCCCTTACCTGTTTCTTGTACAAAAAAAACTGTATAATATATTCATCGAGTAACACAAGGTCAGGTAGAGGTAGCAGCTAATACCTTGGGCTATTCCTTTATAATGACTTTTTTGCGCGGGCAGGATGGTTCCTACAGACTTAACTATGCTTCGTTGAGAGGAGTTTTTGCTGCTTGTGCTCAGTAGAGTAATGAGACATTTCTAGCTACCTCGGCTCCCAAGTTGACAGCGTCACTGACTGGTGGTCCACTGGGAGGTCTTGTTAGGATGTTGGGCTATAATTGCACAATAAGTTGACAGGAGGGACATAATAACAAAGGGCGCGGCAGAAGGAATGTGTTTTAGTATCTTGTGGATGAGTTGACAGTATTTTCAGCACCTCCTACTAATGGGAGTGTTGTTGCAGACTAGTATACATATTTTGTCAAGTTATGGACAGTTATTGCCATTAATGCTTTGAAGCAGCGAACAAAACTCTCGCCTTTGATCCATCTGAATAATAGGTTCCCGCTATTTCTTTTCATGCTCATTTATTTTGTGAAACAGCTGTAGGACAAATGATTGATTACTATAAAACCTGTCAGGCCTCCCTCTCTCCCCCAATGTGAAGACTCCCTGTGCCAAGAATAGATCTAAAGACTGACAGCTGCCTCTCCCATAGGAGCCCTCGCCTCTCGCTTGTGCTGATTCGTGCCAATGCCTACACATGTGGAGGTGTGAGCATGTAATACCACAGAGATTTGGGTACACTTGTCAGAATCAGTCTGCCTTGATTGAGTGAAAACAATATGTTTCTGGAACAGTCATTGAGGTGTATGTTTACTATCTGTTCCTGTCTTTGTACAACCCAGTCATCAAAATGAAATGCTGCCATTGGATGCTACTAAAAACCATGGATGAATTTAATCACATTTCTGAACCAAAGATAGGGTTTATATCAGGATTTCTGAATACACAAACATTCCTAGGACTGTTTCCACATGAGCATGTTCATATTCACATTCCCATATTAGTCCAAATATGACAACATTATGAATTTGGAACAGGTCATGTAACCAGGCTATTGTATTATTGCTGTTCTTTGTAGATCTATACAGAGCATTCAGAATATGTGTCTCAGTAGGGATTTTTATGGCATTTTGTAATACCCATCTCCTGTTTACAGTCAGTTCCATACATTGGACACAAACCGAGTAGCTAACTATTTGAAGGGATATGCACAGAAATGTGGGCAGTAGAAATGCCCACATTTTTGCACAGAAAGAGAAACACACCTACTTTTAAACATTATCAAGCATGTGGAGGTCAACAAGGTTTTGGATGTGAGCAAATATTGTGAAGGAAAGACAGTCACAGAAGGAATGAAGGCACGACAGATAAGATGACCACTGGTTCAAAACTTTGAATAAATCCCTTTTGGATAGTAATGTGCTTAACAAGCATAACGGTGGAATATTCTGTTTCATTAGTTGTACAAACAGCTTAGCAGAGGTATGGGAATACTACATTTTAGAATATGTGTGCTTGCAAATGTAGTCAGTGTCTATAAGAAATTATGTCCATGTCTAATTGTATATTTATTTTTTATGAATGCAATTAGGTGAAGACATCAGGGTTTTCTTTAATATGGAAAAAAAAATCAGCCAAGATGCAACTGAAAAAGGAGGCTCTACTATCTTTTGCAATGTGTATTATCCTAAACTACTTTATTGTGCAAACCTCAACATCAAAAGGTGTTTTGAACCTTCATATATGATTCTTGGATTTTTCAAATGAAACAGCTACATTCTCTGGACAATAAAATGCTGAAAATTAAGTTTAAATTTTGACAAACATTCACATCCTGTAATAAAGCACCCCTTCATGGTTCTTTGCTAGATTCTTCTAGGGGAAAATGCCACAATTTTAATGCCAGAGCTCACCTTCCCATGTGCAAATGTTCCACTAAAACAAGTTCCTACAGACAGGATACAAAAAGCGCTTGGTTTAAAGAAATATTAATGAGCCAGAGTATTTTTCCCCATTCAAGAATGGTAATAGGCTCAGGCAGATGTTTCTCCAGCACTGACACAGCACTAAAACAAGGTGTAGAGACAGGTCTAGGTATGAAACACTACTTTGTACTGTATGATGTCCAGTATGGTGTAACATATGGGGTTCCAGTGCTCATATATTCAGAGAAAAGTAGCTTAAGTTGCTTTCCTTCTGTCTAACAATACAGTAGTACATTGTCTGCGGGGGATCCTACATATAAAGAATTGACACACTACCAGCTCAATGTCAACTCCACAACTATGAACAAAACCTTTGAATCATTCATGTGATCCCATGTGCCAAGGAATGGAAGCAATACTCCCACCATGGCATGCAGGATAGATAAAAGACAGCACAGAGTGTAGAGCATTGGCGGCATTGACTGCCTTTTACAGAAGTGGTGAATAACTGTCAAACTGTGGAGGCAGATGAAGGCCTTTTTCTGAGCTTGGATAAATTTGATCCAGGTTGTACCTGAATGATTGTGCCAGATGAAGGCAGATCCAATACTCCTACTGCAAACATTAGCATTTGGCAGGAAGTGTACTTTGAGTTCACTTTAATTTGTGTCATTTAAGGAAATTCCAACAGCAGCGTTCCTCACTATGTTGCACATCTGAAATGGTTAACCTTGTCAGGATATATCAATATACAGGTGAATAGAAACTGAACTGGGCAAGCAGCACACTCAAGAAAAAGGAATTTCAAGAACAGAAAAAAGCCTTGTGTTTGTGAAATTATTCTTATTGTATACAAAGGACAATAATCTTGTCAGCCATGTTTTTTTAAATATAAATGTAATCTCATTTTAAGGTTTAAACTTCAGCTGCAATGAGTTCTACTGTTGCTGTCTGGTATGACAGAACAGCTAATCAGTTTTTAATGGTAAAACAATAGATGAAAATGGAAACAGCTGTGCAAAAATTGCACAGACAGACATCCTGTGGGGTACATGACAAGGGTCCAAGATGCTTTTTATCAAGGCAGGACCCAATACAATCTGTACATCCATATAAAAATGTATGTACTTGACATTTTAGCATGACAATGCCCAAGGAAAATAAAATCTACTTGTTTGACCTCTTCTGGGCATATGAAAAAATTATTTTCTTTGTTTTGTTCTGGAAAAAAAATTATCCTTAATGTGAAATATATCTAATTTTGTTAATCGTCACCACTTTCATCATGTTAAAGCCCAACTATTATACTTTTTTCACTATATATAACCTCAAATATGGTGTTATCAATCAAGGAGAACATTTTAGAAGCAAAAAAGAACAAAAAAAAAAGGTCTGGTAATTTTTTGTTGGCTCCCTCTAACCATAAACATGCATTAAAATGAGCTGTTGCAATTCTTGCCAGGAATCTACGTCAATGACCCTTTTGCCCCCACCCCCAACTCTGTCATTCACTCCAAGTTCCCTCCTCCTGTCAATCCCCCCTCCTTCCCCCAAACCACCACCACCCCAACATCATCATCGCGAAATCATTATACCTTCAAATTAGCGTGTACATTCAATGGCATGCCAGTCAAGTTACAGTAAGCTACTATTACAAGATGAAGTCGAGTTCATGGACGTCGTTGGATGCACAGAGGAACGTTCAACTCTAAACCGAGCTCCTGAGGTAGAGCCTCTATGTAAGAGGTGGATTGATTTTATTAATGATGGCAATGTTCAGGAGCGAGTTGGAAAAAAATTATATATTTGTGCCAACCACTTCTTCTGCGATCGTTTCACAAACTTAGGTCAGTTCACTGCAGGCTTTGCCAAAAAACTGACGCTTGTGGCTGGAGCTGTACCCACCATCCAACAAAAAAATTAATGAAAATGTAGGTAAAATGTATGTTTGCTTTTGTTGATAGATTGATGTACAAACCAGTACTATAAATTTGAAGAGGAAAATGCACCGCTTCAGTAACTCTGATGCAAGCTAAAAGCGAATGTAATCAACTGATGCTATCATCAACTTCTCAACGAACTCAATGGAGATGTATACTTATTCAAATAATATTTAACAAGTGATATTTGTCAACGGTGATGTGGTTACACATTTTATGATCACGGTTTCTCTATGCTGTTGTCCTGCTCTCTGATCCGACTTTATTTTCTTTTAACAATGGCAGCTAATGATTTTTGATTGTGGTTTAGCACTACAAGCAGCTAAAGCTGTGTCTTGAGTTAACCAGGTTCTGTCGATGTTTTGAAATACATTAAAACTTGCCAACACTCGGAGGGAGGAATACATGTTTTGATTCACTCAGTATGATCATGTTATTACATGATTCTGTTTGCAAGCATGTCAGCACCTTTCAAGTGCCTGTGATTTTATGCTGCCTTCATGTGCTATGGGAATTATGGTAAATACTACTTACGAACTAGAAAATTGCACTTGAACGCCCCATCATGTCGTATTTTCCACTGGAGAACTGGGAAAACATTTTGATACACGAGTTGCTGAGATGAAAATAACCTCTGACCTTTTCAACATGGTGGAGAGCAATGAGGGATTAATCGCAAATGACAGATGCTGCTTTTCTAAACATTCTGCTACTATTAGTGGATGATTTTGCATATTTATAGTATACACAATTTGCAAAACACAATTTTACAAAAAAAGTAGGAGTTTGCATGTTTTCCCTGTGTGTGTGGATTCTCTCAGGGTACAAAGACATGCATTAATAAGTTAATTAGTTCAACTAAACTGCCCATATGTGTGAATGTGAGGATGAGTGGTTGTTCGTATCTACGTATATCAGTGTATATGCATGTCCCTGCGACATTCTCAAGGATAAAATTTAAAAGATGAATGAATAAAAAAAAAAAATGCTGTAGCAGATGAATTAACGCGTCCAAAACTGTTACGTAGCAGGTTACAATGAATTGTGTCAGCCATTTTTTATTTCGCTATGACAACAAAAGCACTTGAACCCAACGCACTGGTAATTTCAAATTTACAAGTGGAAAGGATCATCTTCCCGATAGCGCGCGAAGGCAGCATTAGTACACTACTTTGTTGCTAATGTGGCTAACACGGTTGTTCTCGAAGTGTGCCTTCCGGCAGTAGTCACATTGATGGCAAACCTGGCAAGTTGCTCTGGCAACGTCAAACTAATCACGCAATTGGCCGGCCGGAATGTCAATCCTTGATTCATAAATATTCATGTTCTGAGCTCCAAAAATGATGCATTCTGGAAAGCGCTCTGTAAACAGAGTAAGTTAGAGTTAGTTAGTTCCTTGAGGTTTTTGGAACATACTCAGTTGCACATACAGTAGTAACTTTAGATAATAAAGAACCATTTTAAAAAAGGAATAATAGTTGGGCTTTAAAGCAGGGTTAGGCTATAAAAAGATTTCCCAAGCTTTGAACATCTCATGGAGCACTGTTCAATCCATCATCCAGAAATAGAAAGAGTATGGCACAACTGCAAATCTACCAAGACACGACCGTCCACCTAAACTTACAGGCCAAACAAAGAGAGCACTGTTCAGAGATGCAGCCAAGAGACCCACAGTGACTCTGGATTAACTGCAGAGATCCACAGCTCAGGTGGGGGAATATGTCCACAGGACAACTATTAGTCGAGCACTGCACAAATCTTGCCTTTATGGAAGAGTGGCAAGAAGAAAGCCATTGTTAAAAGAAAACCACAAGAAGTCCTGTTTGCTCTTTGCCAGAAGCCATGTGGGGGACACAGCAAACATGTGGAAGAAGGTGCTCTAGTCAGATGAGACCAAAATTGAACTTTTTAGCCAAAATGCAAAACACTATGTGTGGCAGAAAACTAACACTGCACATCACTCTGAACACACCATCCCCACTGTCAAACATGGTGGTGGCAAAATCATGCTTTGGGGTGTTTCTCTTCAGCAGGGACAGGGAAGATGGTCAGAGTTGATGGGAAGGGTGGATGGAGTTAAATACAGGGCAAACTTGGAAGTAAACCTTTTGGAGTCTGCAAAAGACTTAAGACTAGGCAGAGGTTCACCTTCCAGCAGGACAATGACCATAAACATAAAGCCAGGGCTACAATGGAATGGTTTAAAACAAAAATATTCATGTGCCCAGTCAAAGTCCAGACCTAAATTCAATCGAGAATATGTGGCAAGATCTGAAAACTGCCGTTCACAAATGCTCTCCATCTAATCTGACTGAGCTTGAGCTGTTTCAGTCTCTAGATGGGCAAAGCTGGTAGAGATATATCCCAAAAGAATTGCACCTGTAATTGCATGAAAAGGTGGTTCCACAAATTGATTGACTCGAGTGGGGGGGTGCACTTTTCAATTTTTTATTTGTAAAAAAAATAAAATAAAATCACGTATCATTTTCTTTCTTCTTTACAATTGTATGCCACTTCGTGCTGGTCTTTCACATAAAATATATTTATGTTTGTGGTCATAATGTGACAAAATGTAGAAAAGTTCAAGGGATATGAATACTTCTGCAAGCCACTGTACACTGTATTCCAAATTATTATGAAAATTGTATTTAAGTGTCATAAAGATTAAATTTTGTGTTTTTCTGTTAAACTCATGGATGGTATTGTGTCTCAGGGC
>JAPQRP010000010.1:2417331-2436724 GCA_037367295.1 Apogon hyalosoma | reverse complement strand
ATTTGTGCCAACCACTTCTCCAGCAATTGTTTCACAAACTTAGGTCAGTTCACTGCAGGCTTTGCCAAAAAACTGACGCTTGTGGCTGGAGCTGTACCCACCATCTGACAAAAACCAAATAAAAACAGAAGTCAAATGTATGTTTGCTTTCTTTGATAGACTGATGTACAAACCAGTACTATAAATTTGAAGAGGAAAATGCACCGCTTCAATTACTCTGATGTGAGCTAAAAGCGGTCGAATGTAATCAACTGATGCTATCATCAACTTTTCAACGAACTCAGTGGAGAAGCATACTTATTCAAATAATATTTAGCAAGTGATATTTGTCAACGGTGATGTGGTTACATATTTTATGGTCACGGTTTCTCTATGCTGTTGTCCTGCTCTCTGATCCAACTTTATTTTCTTTTAGCAATGACAGCTAATAATTTCTGATTGTGGTTTAGCACTACAGCAGCTAAAGCGGTGTCTGGAGTTAGCCAGGTTCTGTCGATGTTTTGAATTACATTAAAATTTGCCTACACTCAGAGGGAGGAATACGTGTTTTCATTCACTCAGTATGATCATGTTATAACATGATTCTGTTTGTTATCATGACAGTGTCTTTCAGGTGCCCATGATTTTAGTACACTAGTTCGTTGCTAATGTGGCTAACATGGTCGTTCTCGAAGCGTGCCTTCCGGCAGTAGTCACATTTATGGCAAACCTGGCAAGGTGCCCTGGCAATGTCAAACTACTCATGCGATTGGCTGGCTAGGATTTCAATCATTGGTTTATGAATATTCATGTTCTGAGCTCCAAAAACAATGCGTTCTGGAAAGTGCTTGTCAGCTGAGTAAGTTAGGTGTGTTTATTCTAAATCCTTGAGGTTTTTGGAACGTAATCAGTTGCACATAGTAACTTTTGATAATAAAGAACCATTTTAAATTGGGTAAAAAAAGGAATAATAGTTGGGCTTTAGAGCATTAACAAACTTAAACAATGCTTTGCAGACATTACTCCCACAGAATGTCAGTTTAAAAATGTTCAGTCTATCTTTACATTCTTAATAGAAAACAATTTAATTGAACCCTAAAGCTAACTTAGCATATAGAATTTGGGTTTGGCTCTGGCTCACAACAGAATAAGTGTCATGCCAAATTGCATGTTAGACTTTCTAAAAGGGAGCATCTTATATGAAATCTTATTATTAAATTATATCAGCTCACTTGTACCTCAAATATAACCTTCCACCAGGTAACCTGTGGTAGGTTTAGGGTTACATTTAAGTCATGTGATGTAATTTAGGATGAGTTTCAGCCACATTATAATAATAGAAACTAGAAGATGTTCCCTTTTAAACCAAGTCTAGTATATACTTTTACCTTACACTTCTTCTGTGATGAGGCTAATCCTAACATACATACAGTCGGGGTCATAAGTTTACATACCCTAACAGAATTTGTGATTTTTTTGGGCATTTTACAGAGAATATGAATGATAATACAAAAAGTTTTATTTTACTGATGGTCAGTGGTTGGGTGAATCCATTTATTATCAAACAAATGTGTTTGCTCTTTTTAAATCATAATGACAACAGAAACTATCCAAATGACCCTGATCAAAAGTTTACATACCCAAGTTCTTAATCTTCTGTATTGGCCCCTTTAACATCAATGACAGATGGAAGTCTTTTGCGGTAGTTGTGGATGAGACACTATTTTCTCAGAGGGTAAAGCTGCCCATTCTTCTAAACAAAAAGCCTCCACTTCCTTTAAGTTCTTGGGCTGTCTTGCATGTTTGAGATCTCCCCAAAGTAGCTCAATGATATTGAGGTCAGGAGACTGAGATGGCCACTCCAGAACTTTCATTTTTTTCTGCTGTAGCTAATGACAGGTCGACTTGGCCTTGTGTTTTGGGTCGATGTCATGTTGGAACATCCAAGTGCAGGTTTTCCTCCGGTATTTTCTGATAACATGCTGCATTCATTTTACCATCAATTTTGACCAAGTTCCCTGTGCTTTTGTAGCTCACACATCCCAAAACATCAGTGATCCACCTCTGTGTTTCACAGTAGGAATGGTGTGCCTTTCATCACAGGCCTTGTTGACTCCTCTCCAAATGTAGTGTTGATGGTTGTGGCCAAAAAGTTCAATTTTGGTCTCATCACTCCAAATAACCTTGTTCCAGAAGTTTTGAGGCTTGTCTCTGTGCTGTTTGGCGTAAGTGGGCTGCTTTGTGGCACTGGTGTAGTAAAGGCTTTCTTCTGGCAACTCAACCATGCAGCCCATTTTTATTCAAGTGCCTCTTTATTGCACATCTTGGAATAGCCACACCACTTTTTTCAGAGACTCCAAATGTCAGTTTAAGTTATTTGTGGGCTTTTCTTTGCATTCCGAACAATTTTCCTGGCAGTTGTGGCTGAAGTCTTTGTTGGTCTACCTGACTGTGGTTTGGTTTCAACATAATCCCTCATTTTCCACTTCTTTCTTAGAGTTTGAACACTGCTGATTGGCATTCTCAACTCCTTGGATATCTTTTTATATCCTCTTCCTGCTTTATACAGTTCAATGACCTTTTCCCGCAGATCATTTGATAATTCTTTTGCTTTCCCCATGACTCAGGATTCAGAAACATCACGCAGCACTGGAAGGAACATGCAGGGGTCTGTCAGGAACCCAGAAACTCACTGACTTTTTATACACACACATTAATAACGAGCAAACAAATCACAGGTGATGATGGTTAACTTGAACAACCATTTAAACCCATACGTGTCAACTTGTGTGTATGTTATAAAGCCAAACCCTCCAGGGTATGTAAACTTTTGATCAGGGTCATTTGGATAGTTTCTGTTGTCATTATGATTTAAAAAGAGCAAACACATTTGTTTGATAATAAATGGATTCACCCAGCCACTAACCATCAGTGAAATAAAAGTTTTTGTATTGTCATTCATATTCTCTGAAAAATGGCCAAAAAAAAAAATCACAAATTTTGCTAGGGTATATAAATGGATGAGCCCAACTGTACATAAACATACTGGTTCCATAAAAACAGTGAATATTAAAAGGTTAAATTCTGCCATTTTTGTCTAGACCTTCAGTCTATGTTGAAGAAATCTAGCCAACCACAATGCGCTTACCCCAAGATTAAGCTATTTTTTTTCTTAGTAAAAGACAATTAAAGACTCTTGGGCTTGTTTCTGTTAAGGTTGTTTTGCAGTGTGGAGCTGGCCATCAGTTCCATATGACATCAGACTGACAAGTGGCATTGCACGTAATCAAATCAGGAAATAGAAATGCACCCAGAGAAAAGATGCCACCTGAGTGCCACTGAAATAGCAGGGGTACTGTGTGGATTTGATGAAGCTGTGATCTCAGTCTCCAGTCTTTCCATCTGGAGTATGAAGCCCAGATCTCACTCTGTGCTCCTCTGACCCTCTCTCACATTTTCCCTGCTTGTTAATTGGCTAGATGGGGGAGATTATAAGGCCCCTGGGAGACGGTTGCTAGGATATTGATGGCCGTTACAGGACGGACATGGGTGTGGACATTTCTTGCTTCTGCTTGGTGTTAAGGTTCCCATATTTTCCTGAAAGGATGCTTCAGGTTTTTAAACATAGGAAGATATAATTACATATCATTTGCTTGGCATCAAAGGGTGATAAAAACAGCAGAGTAATTACTTAGCTAAAATTGTATGTGAATGCAAAATAACTTCAATATTTAAAAACTGTGGCTTCATGCTACTCTGCAAAAACACACATAATACAAACACAGGTAGAAAGATTCAATTTTTTTTTTTTGTGGTCAATTCACTAGATGTACAAGACCTCCTCACCTGCAATTTAAAAAATAAAGATGTAAAAATGATTAAGAGATATAAAAGATAAACTAAAACAGAATGTAAAAGATATAAATCAAACATGAACACACATTTTTCATCAACACACTGTACAAACATACAGCATAGAACTGTCTCTGAATTACCATATTCTTTTAAAGAGGATATCTCCTAAAGAGCTCCCCAAAGACATAATTTACTCATGGTAATGAACTGACCAGAGGGCAAATCAATATCAGTATCACTGTTTGTACACTTCAGCACGGGCATAAATCTCTGTCCAACAACATCAAGTGCCAATGCACACTTTCACAGCAGCGGGTCTAGTGTTGCCTTAGGAGCTATTCAAGTGCATGAGTGGTGGGGACGCTGCCATCACCTCCATATGGCGACTACGGCTGTGAGCCTGAACACATATGCTTACTGTAAGACTGGGCAGAACGGATTGGCCGGAATTATGCTCTTTTAATCTTACTGTTTACTGAAAGCAAAACAAAACAAAACATAGGCTGTGAAAGGTCAACTATACAAAAGAATATTTTAAAAACACTTAAACAGCATGTAAAGAAACATTGAAATATCTATCTATCAGGGGGGAATTTAAATAATTGAAATATTTAACCCTTAAAGATCCACAAGCATCTACTGATCCAAAATGTTTAATGACTGTTGAACCACTAAATCCATCAATACATAAAATGCAGTTTGTCATCTTTTCATGGTCATCAGATTTAACCCATTTGGATGCTCAGAGACTCTATAGTGAATGTGGAAACACTGTCATCTTCTACAACATTGATTCACCAGTAAAACCCACGGAGTTTCATACATGACAGTGGATGGAGACACTTGTTTTTATTCAGAATTAATAATACATTTTGCTGAAACTGTCATGTTTTCTTCAGTTTGTTCTATATTGAATTTACTATGTTTTTATTAACACAGTAAATTAAATATAGGAAAACACCAGATTTTGCCTGAAAAAAAAAGTAAATGCAAAGGATAATATAAATAGTTATAAATCCTTTGGTAGTGGTTAAATGTAGGGGGAAATTATTTTGGATGTCGCCACAAAAAATAGTTCTGGGTCTTTATAGGTTAACCTGGGCAGTTATGAAGTATGACTGAACTCATTAACATCAAGGCAAAAGATTTTTTCCATCCATTATTTATTAAGGGTACTACATTTAACAGCTCAAGAATATAATTTTATTGTCTCCACCTCTAAACTGGCAGAGTACAGTGATGCAGTATATTGGGGATTCTGGATGACAGATACTTTACCGGCTGCTTAGGGGTTTCTGGGCTTTTCAACCTCAGCCTATACTGTCTGCTTTACAGCAAGAATTCTCTCAAATTTTCAGAGGTTCAAGTCATATTTAAACTTGTTTCCTGCTCACACTGTCAACAGTTCAGTTGCTACAGGATGGTGCCATGAACGAGCTTCCGGCATTTACAAGATATTTCATTCTCTAGTGAGGACATCAACAGAGAAGCTGCAGACTATTTTTATTCTCTGCATAGTAATATGTCATGGTTCCTCTGTTTTCCATCTCTTCTGTAAAAATGTAGGTCTGTTGTTTGTGTAAATTATAAGCCATTGAAGCTCAGCACTGGCTTGAACCAATAAATTCAAACATACCCTGGTTTAAATTGAATTTTTAATGTAGGATGGAGGGTTGCACCAACCGGAATACTGAACACACAGGTGTAAATTACTTAAATTTAATACCTAGCCCTTAACAGTCCAGTTGGCATGGTGTGTCATTTTGAAGGGTGAATAACTTGAAGGGAGAGGAGTAAATCGACTATTTTGTGTTGGGAACATGAACCTGACATTTATAATGACTTCATAATTTACACTTTGTTATTCAAGATACAGAAAACTCCTGACTGGCTGACAGTAACCTGCAACATCTAATCAAATCAATTGATTGCACACCAATAAGAGCCAAATCTTGCATATGAGTTAAATTATTCATTATACTTGTGTGTTGTATGCATTGTAAAGTCACAATTTCATCTCCCCAATGCTAACAGTTACACATAGACGCAATTCATTGATACTTCATTTATACTGTCATGGCTTTGCTAATCCAACAAAAACATAAACATATAACATGATGACCTGAATGGTAAACATGATAGAGCAAAACACATACTATACTAATAGCTTACTGATACATAACCCTGGACTTCTGACATTCTCACTTAAGACCCAAGTTTATGATGGTCAGATATCTGCAAGTAACTGAGCTCTGCACTCATTTTAAGTTCACTCTCATGTTATTGCTTACAGGGGCAGCACAACTGCAACAGCTACACTCCTCCTGCAGGTTAAAGTGGAGTAACCCTTTTAGTGCTGAAAGACTCAACAATGTCATTCTAAACAAATTTAAACTTGCCAGCACAGCAACAAATAATCCAACAACCCCTGGAGCAACACCCTCTGTAACACAAAGTATATAGCATTTCCATTCATTTTGAACAATGCCAAGATAGCAGCATGGACACATGCAGCGGCTCTATGCTCTGTAAACAAACACTCTTTTTTATGTATTTATTTAGTGTTTTCATATGTTCATACATTTATGTAACATTGGCAACTGTCTTAGAACCACATATAGCTGTGAGGCACTTTTCGACATCAGACAAAGTTGTGGAAAACTTTACACGGACTACTCCAGCAACTTCAGTAGCTTTGCTGTAGAGTTAGTCCAATCACCGACTACTCCATGAATCACCATTCTGGCCAGAAGGAGACACAGGCAGTGCTGTGAAAGGAAACAAAAGTGAGGTCCAATGGCCAGTGTATGGGCTGGGCTAAACAACACTCCCTGCAGACCCTCTCTCCCCAGCATATTCTTTGCAAATGTCCGTTCTCTAACCAACAAAATGGATGAAGCAAGGCTATGGATTGAAACACGAAGCACTCTAAGGGACTGCTGTGTTCTGATTTTTGTGGAAACATGGTTCAAGGCAGAAATCCCCAGTTGTAGTGCTAACTAATCGAATACTATACAGACTGTACACAGAACTCCAGTAAGAAGAGGGGTGGCGGGTTCTGTGTATATGTCAACAATGACTGGTGTACCAACCACACTATACTAGAGAACTACTGTTCACCAGACTTGGAATATATTCTGCTGAATTGCTGTCCATTATATCTGCTGTGGGAGTTTCCTATTATTATCATCATGGCTGTCTACATTCCCCCACAAGCTAACGCTAAACTAGCATGAGCAGAGCTACCCTCAGCCATCAGCAGACAGCAGGATGCTCAACTAGAGGCTCCAACACTCTAGACCAAGTGAACACCAATGTGAAAGACTCATACAGAGCATTCCCCAACCCCTCTTTTGGACATTGAGCCTGTTTACATGACCATAACAGTCTGATGACTGGGAGTAATTGGATAATTGCAATAATCAGATCTAATGCATTTACATAAACTTAAGAAATGCAGCAATCGAAAAATCCTGGTTTAGGTGCCCCAGTCCATTATCAGATTTATTTTGTAGTACTTTCGTATGTAGTGATGGTAGACTTAAACTTCCTGTTGTCTTCCACTCACGTTTCACTACATAACTTCTGTTCCCTATGATTTTCATGTTTGCACATGTGCAGACACAAAAGAACAAAATAAAGCATTTTAACCTGTACACATGGAGGAAGACATTCAAGTATTGGGTAGAAATCCAGGTGTGTTAATCTGATTTTTCATAAACAGATAATTCCTGTTGATAAAGCATATCAGATTATCCTGTTTATATGGTCACTTGAATAATCTGACAATTCCAGAAATCAGATAATGATCGGAGTATGGCCACCTTTCATTGTTTCCAGCACTAACATACAGACTTCTGATCTGTAGGACAAGACCCATCATCCAAATAATTAAAATCTGACCAGAGGAGGCCACAGAACAACTCCAGGACTGCCTTTGATGGAAGACACTGGGAACTGGTTGTAGATGCGGCCACCCATGGTGCAGAGCTGGACATGGAGGAATATACACCTTCTGTTCTGTTTCACATCAACAGCTGTGTAGAGACTGTTACAACAACCAAGTAAATAAAAAGGTATGCAAATTAGAAGCACTGAATGAACAGTGAGGTCAAAAACCTTTTGTCAGAACACGATAAAGCATTTGAATATGAAAACACCATAGCATACAGGACTACCAGGCACAATCTGGTGAATGGCATAAAAAAAGGCTGAGAAAGCACTTATAGACAACGTGTAGACGACCACTTCAAAAACACAGATACCAGGAGCATGTGGAAAGGAATCAGAGCTCTCACTGACCACCAAGACTTTCTGGTCTTCCTAAATTCAGATGTCACCCCCACAAATGAGCTTAATAACTGCTTTGCCCAGTTTGACAACAGAGACAGAGGGACAAAGACCACAGTTCCAGTCACAGGGAAGGTACAACCTTTGGTATTGACTATACATGAGATACAGTGCTCACTCAGCAGAGTAAATGCACAGAAAGCAGTAGGCCCAGACAGCATTCCAGGCTGGGTTCTAAAGAACTGGCAGGAGTTTTCACAGACATTTTCAACCCGTCTGTCACCCTAGCATCAGTCCCAAAGAGCTTTAAATCTGCCACCATCATGCCAGTGCCAAAGAGGACTAACATCACCTCCCTGAATTACTACAGGCCAGTGGCCCTAACTCTGATGGTGTTGAAGTGTTTTGAGAGATTAGTCCTCTCACACATCAAAAATTCCATTCCAGCCACATTAGACCAACACCAGTTTGCCTTCAAAGCGAGCAGGTCCACAGAGGACGCCATCTCCGTCGATATTCACATCGCTTTAAGTCACCTGGAGACACAGTACACATATGTGAGGATGTTATTTATGGACTACACTTCTCCTTGTAACACAGTCAGGCCCGGCAAACTCACCACCAAACTCCACAGCTCTGCAACTAGATCCAGAATTTATTTACAGTGTCCTCAGACAGTGAGACTGGACACCCACACATCTTTGACCATCATACTGAGCACAGGTGTACCACAGGGCTGTGTACTCAGTCCCATCCTATACTCTCTGTCCACACATGACTGTGTCCCTGCATTTGACACCAACACCATAGTGAAATTTGCAGATGACACAACAGTGATCTGGCTGATTGCTAATGACAAATCAGCCTACAGAGCAGAAATACAGAACCTGGAGGACTGGTGCTAAGAGAACAACCTCTTTCTGAACCCTGAAGAGACCAAGAAGCTGATCATCAACTTCAGAAATTGGTGAAGACCAGCAAGGCCTGGAGGCACATACCTCCGAAGACCTCACCTGGTCCACACACGCCACTGCACAGGTGATAAAGGCACAGAAGTGGTTGTTTTTAAAGAAAACACTGAAAAAGGCTGGATTACCACAAGAGATGCTGGTGACTTTACTGCTGCTCTGTAGAGAGCATTTTAACATACTGCATGTCAGCGTGGTACCGCAGTTGCTCTTCAGTGAACAGAAAGGCTCTCTGGAAGAGATCTACACCACCAGATATCTCAGGAGAGCGACCAGAATCTATAAGGACCCCACACACCTAGGCCATCACTTGGATGAACTGCTGCCATCAGGCTGACATTACAGAGCCATCTTCAGCCACACAGCCAGGTTTAATCAAATAAACATGGACACTTTACACTGTAATTTTACTCTGCTGCTATGTAAATAATAATGAAACCCATACTCAGGACATTGCACTACCCACTTTATACTTAAAAGACTAGACATTATAGTTGATACTGTCATCTGTACATTCTGCACACTTTGCCAGTGTGTATCTTTTTTCATCTGGCATTTTTACATATATATATATATATATAAAATTCTAGACTGTTTTATAATTGATGTGTGTATTTTAAGTGACCACTTTACAGAACATGAAACCAATATTTCGTTGCACTGTACAATGGCACTCAAGCCTATTCTATTCTATTCTATTCTATTCTATTCTATTCTATTCTATTCTATTCTATTCTATTCTATATCAGCTCAACTCACCACAACTGACCACTACCTGCTATTGAATTTCCATCATGTGATAGCAGGCACCTTGGGGTCACTATCAGGTAATACCACCTCCACCAAAATGCCAGGCAAGCTCATATAATACAACAATGTGATGCAAAGCCATAAAGATCAGAGATCTGACAACCCAGAAAATACCAAGGGGCAAGGACCATGGGTCCAAAATAATGCCAGCTATATTTTTACTACTAAAAGCTACTAAAACTTCTCTTAATTTTGGAAATTACAACTTACCGTTCCAAGTTTCTTCCATCAGCATTGTTGGGTTGCCCATATCTGCACTTGTACTAAAGATAATATCACAGTATGTTGCAATGTCATGATGACCTGCTACACTGAAAATGTACTATACCCCCTAACAAACCCAACCAAAGTTGAGTGGAATCCAATTGATGCATTGGTTGGACACATTTTTGCTGTACAATATCTGTATTTTTCAACTAATACATTAGTCAATAAATATCTCATTATTATCTACTTGTATGGGCCCATATTCATAATGTCCTATTTCTCATACATCCCATACATTTTGTGCTTTTGTACTTTGTGAAATTTTTTATGTAAGAACTGACACTGAAGTAGATTTTGAAATATTACCAACAAGCCCAGCCTCTACAGGAAATATGATGCAATCAATATCAATTAACTATCTTTGAAAACACCTAGACAATGTATGCTCATTCCAGCTTGTTCTAACTCTGCCATTACCATGTGGTAGTCATCAGATCTTTCTTACACCCTGTCATCTTAGTTGCTGAAAATACAAGAAGTGACATCACAAGGAATATCATTATGCATAAATGAGCCACCCACCGCCTTAGTTTCCTCCATAAATTAACAAGGAAGAAAAGAACAAAGCTTCCAAGGAAACAGGGACTATATGGCTATATTAAGTCTTACTGCTTTGTGAAATGTGAGGAGGGTTAATGGGTGGCTCATAGCGAGTAGAATATTACTGCTGGTTTGATCAGGTAGAGTAGGAGGTCTGAGGTGAGGGAGAGAACACATGCACACAAAAAAAACATGCCACACACAGGCAGAATTCTGTGATCACAGTGGGGGATGTGAGCCATAAAAACTGCCACCCTCCATCTGAAGGCACTGAGATAAATGAACGCACCCCTCTGTGTTTCTGCTCTTTGATTTCACTACTGCGCTGCTCCAGGTAAACACAAGAGAGAGGACACGATGCCACTGAGCATGTGATTCACATGTATATGGATACAGATTTTTCTCACACATACACTTGGAAAACACACTTGTTCTTCTCTCCAGACGATGTTTGTGTGATATGTCCCTTTACATGGATCCAAATAAAGCTGAAACAATCAAGAAAAACAATTGAAGCTTGTAACTTCACATGCCATCACCATCAATAAACATAAATCTTTTTTCCCTCCTCTGTCATCAATTCTCAATCTGTGAATACAACCATACAGTTCTTCTTCAAGAGTCTCTGTTTGTGCAAAACAACAAAATTGGATTAAATGTGTGCATCAAATCTGAACAAGTGTCCAAAGGAGCCAATCGATTCTTTCAACTTCATTAAGAAAAAAAAAAAAAAAAAAAAGAGTTTTGCTCTTATTACTGATGTATAGTCTTTGATGGCCCCTAACATTTTAGGGAATGTTGTGATATCTTCAAATTAATTATTATCGTTATTATTTTAATTTGTTATGCTGAATACAGTGTTACTATTTGTAAATGAGAATGAGTCAAAAAAAGTAAATAGCAAATCAGTTTTATCTTGACAATCAATATCTTTGATTTTTAAAAAAAGCCATTTTCAGAGTTTACTTAATCAAAATGTCATTTTTTCGTGAAAATTGCCAATATTGAAATGTTGATACCAGAAGAATGAATGACAACAGAATAAAATTGTTTGTTTTGTGTTTAAAAGTTCTGGCGTTCTGTTCTTTCTTTCAGTGTATTCAGTATTCACATACATTTGACACAATATTTTCAGTGGGCCTTCAAAAATTAGTGGATATGATGAAAAATGTTGGCCCTTGCTGTCAACTTATTATTAGGACTCTGGCGGGGAAAGAGTTAGCATCAATTTTTCTATCCATTATTTATAAGGGTACTACATTTAACAGCTCAACAATATAATTTAATTGTCTCTATCTGTGAACTGGCATAATACAGTATATATGGAGGATTCTGGATGACATACTTTTCTGGCTGCTTAGGGGATTCTGGGCTTTTCAACCTCACATCTCAGATACAGTCTGCTTTACAGCAAGAATTCTCTCAAAATTTCAAAGCTTAAAACTGAGGATAAAAAAAGTTAACATGTTACACTTATGTAATGCAGACACCTTCCTCTCTTTCCTCCTCAACCCTGGTTGTAACATCTGGATGGTGACACAGTGGAGGTTTAATCAGGGTCGAGCATCGGGACAGGAGGACAGGAGTTTGCTGAATCCATTAAATATGGATTAGCGTGGTAATCGCTGGAGAGTGGGACAGGAGGGCAGAGGGGTATGGGAGGACTGCCAGGTGGGCGAGCTGCTACGACATGAACCACAACAGAGAGGAGAGAGTAAACATGGGTGTGGCAGCAGGGCCCTTAAAATGCAGACTCCAGGTTAGCCTGTTGCAACTACGATGCTAACTTAGGGCTCCATCTGTTAAAGAACAAACAAAGGAGCAAATGTGACTGAGGGCTCCCAGCAGCAGGAACAAGTGAGCGTCTGGGATTTGTTTGTTTGCGTCTGTGTGCCTGTACATGTAGCCCATGTAGGCCACTGGCTGTAACAGCACAGTGTGCAACAGGGGAATGGATGTGGGCTAATGATGTTGCAGAACAGATGCGTCTCACTCATGTGTTAGATATTAAACGCAGAGGATGAAGGAAGGTGAAAGCAACACCACCCCCCCCAAAAAAAAAAAAAAGATTTTCACACTGTTTCTGTCAATGTCTGTAGATTAAAAAAAAAAAAAAAAGGAATAGATATGATAGATTTGCATGAGGGAACATGTTGGCAGTAACTTGGCTTTGAAATGTTCTCTGTTAGCAGGTGTCCGTCTCCAAAATAGCTTCTTTGGTGCATTTGCATGTTTAACAGGGCAACCTAGGGTCACATGGTAGATGCAAAGCCCTATGTCAGGGGTGGGATAGCCCATGCAGCTATTTACTCCCAAGCACAAAATTGGATCTGTGCCTTTGGCCGTGAGGTAAACTAACTACAGTTATATAGAATTCAGCAAGTTTGTTTTATACAGTTGAGTGACAACAGAAGGACACATACTGCCAGCTGCTAAAAGAAAATTTTCTGTGAAAAGCAAAATAATTAGGAAATAGGTGGAGGAGGGTAACGGCAGATATACTACACAAGGGAGAGGACTATCAGACTAGAAGTAGTAGAACAGTAGAAGTAGAAGTAGTAGTAGTAGAACATCTATGCCCAAGAACAACTCCCTGGAGTGATTTCCTGTTTCAGTGTTTCTGACACCGTCACTTCCCTAAAGTAGAGGAATATTCTGCCCCTCTCATTACATTTGGCAAAGTGTAATAGATTTACAGATTTTGACTCACTCTTTTTCCCAAATCCATACATGTAAATATTTGACCCCCTGTTGATAAACAGCATTTTTCAGACACAACGGGAAACAGACTTTATTTAAATTCTTCTCTGCTTCAGAGGTAAAAATGTGCAGAAAAATTAAGTAAACGATAACTGATAAAATAATAGTAGTTAGCCACATGTGAAAAACATATTAATGTATTATCATTTTATTAATCTACTTTCCTCCATCTACACAATGTTCTCAACCCTTTTGACCATTAAGGACTCAGAAAGTCTAGAATTTTACATTAGTGAAACGCATAATCTTTGTGTGTAGACGATCTTTGCCTACACTCCTGTAATATCTGTCCACATCCTCAAGTGAGTCAAATGGAAGGAGCTGTTCTGTGCAGTTGTGGCACAGTCTTGAAAGTAATCAGTGCAGCAGATATCTAATGTGTCCTGACAACTGTGGTGTTGACAGTAACTACAACAGTAAAATAAAGTGGAAATGAGTGTCCCCATATGAGTAGCTAATTCAATCTGCTGTTACATTACAGTTGCACCAAGAGTTGACCAACTTTTTCATTGGATAACACTCCTCTGTGCCAGGAGAGGGAGTAAATAAAAGAAGAGAAGTCTGAGAAAGCTCATTTTTCCGCCCCACACATCTTAAAAACAATATGTTCAGAGATGCAGTCAATCAGCTGGTGACAATAATCAATCAGTTTTCAGGTTGATCAGCCTTGACTGATGGCTAGTCCATCTCAGATTAGATTCCATGAGTTCAAATTTCCACACACTGATCCACACTACAGTCCCTGTCATGCACACAGTATCATGGACATCACAGAGTGAAGAACCAATCTAAAGGCTCAGTCACAAATGCCATTACAAACAGCTACAAACACTGTGCAAGCGATTTATGGACCATGTACAACCTTCTCAAGGTGGACTTATAAGAATGAAGAGTTTGTAGACCGTTCCTGAGTTTGAAGACAGGTGGATGAATTTGTGCAAGATTTTCTACAAATGCGCTAGGAAATCCCCTTTTGTAGGGCACCCCAACGATTGCCTTAGAAACAACCTAAGAACACATGACATTCGTGGATCAGGAGGCCATTCCAGAACCCCATGTTCCTGCGATGGCTGCAAGTAGATCAAAATAACACATTTCATTGTTATTAGGGGTCCCTTATGGCGTTCACATGAACAGATGTACAGACAGATATTCACATGGCGTTCTTAAGGTGGACATAAGGTGTTCCCATAGGCCAGGGGTGGCCAACCCTGGTCCTGGAGAGCCACTATCCTGCATGTTTTAGATGTATCCCTCTTCCAACACACTTGATTCAAATGATCATCAAGCTCTGCAGAAGCCTGATAATGACCGTCAGGTGTGCTGGAAGAGGGAAACGTCTAAAACATGCAGGATAGTGGCTCTCCAGGACTGGGGTTGGCCACTCCTGGTATAGGCAGTAGTACGTCATTTGTGCAGCATTTGTGGCATTCTTAGAGGGGGTTGTATACAAAATTGTCAAGACAGAGTGAATGACTGGACTCAAAGGCACAGTGTGAAAGGCAAAGTAAGTTATTAACAGAAAAATAAACATGAAGAAACAACACAAAACCTGGAGAGAGATAATGCAGAGACCACAGGGTAATGAGGATCAGGGTGATGGAGAGAATGTGTGTGACGAACAGTTATGGTTTTTAACATTCAGTTCCCTCTATTATTCTTGTGTATCTTTGTTTTATTCGTATATCTTATATTTAAAATTTCTTCATTTGATGTCTTAGTATGACTCCTAATTTTTATTATGTTTAACAGTGCAGGTCAATATTTCCCAACATATTCTACAGGAATGTGTGATTCAGCACCATGGACAGCACATGATCCCAAATACGTAAAACACATGATGGGTCATAATTTAATCACATTAGTTCATATATCAATGTTCCTCTAATGTCTACCTTATTTTATTCTGTTACCCACAGAAAAATAACTGGAGGGTAATAATGAGTCGGGTCTCACAGAGTCTCAAGCTATTCGAAGAAGTGCCACCTCTCTATCCATGGCCACACCCAACAAAGTCAGTGTCTTCTCTGCATCTTCTTTGGGACATTCGAAAACGCTTAATGTAAAAAAGCTTAATGTAGCTTAATATCTAAAAAAGTGATCATCACTAAATTATGCATGGACATCTCTAATGCTGGGATAGGCTCCAGCACCCCCGTGACCCTCAGGAGGATAAAGTGGTTCAGAAGATGAATGAATGAATAAAAAGCAATACTCTAAGATTAAACTATATTTCGTTGTTTGGTTTTTTTGTTGTTGTTGTTTTTTGTATGAACCCATTAATCATGAGAAGCTTTCTGACAGGCTTAAACAACAGACTCACAAAGTGAAATGAATGTCACTTATCTTTGCAGTAAGTATAGTGTTGTTTTGCAAATGTAAAACAAAAAATTGAAGGAAGCTGTCCTGCTGCTAGAATGAATCAGTCAGCTCCATCTGTGTAAAAACAGGGTGGCAAAACATGTGGAGGCAACCATCTGTAGAGAGAACTGGCTCATTTAAAAGTAAATAAAACACCAATTTTCATTATAACATAACTATGGAATGGTAAATTCCATTCCTGCATTCATCTTAAATCTAAAACACTGGACCTCTAAAGAAAAGTGCCAAAAATGTCATTGTATGTGTGTCAGTTGTAGAAACTAAACTTGAATCAGCCAAAATCTGAATCAGGAGGTCATACTAGAAAATCTAGATGATAAACATTGAATAGAAACTGTACCCATTTAGATATTCAGCATAAAACTGTATGCGCTGTATGCGCTGTGAACCACAATGGATCCATTTGGGGGTGGCCATGGCTCAGGAGGTAGAGCGGGTCGTTCAATAACCGAAGGGTTGGCGGATTGAATCCCGCTCTGTCCCAGTCATGTGCTGTTGTGTCCTTAAGCACGTCACCCTCCTTTCCTTCAGTGCTGCTACTCACACTGGTGTATGAATGCGTATGAATGTTTGGTGGTGGTCAGAGGGGCTGTTGGCAAGAAATTGCAGCCATGCTTCTGTCAGTCTGCCCAAGGGCATCTATGGCGACATGTGTAGTTTACCACCACCAGAGTGTGAATGTGTGAGTGAATGAATAATGGATCCACTGCATGCGCTTTGAGTGTGCGTTAATAGAAAAGCGCTATATAAATCTTATCCATTATTATCATTATTATTATCCAAGAGTATTGAGAGAATTAATAACTGAAGTCTTTGGATGAGATTTGTTGATAATAATGATGCTATGTTAATGGTATCACACTCTAGATATGATGCAATACAGAAACTTGGTTGTACTCAGGTTGTGACCATATTTACTGAGCAAGGAATTCTATTTTCTTTCTATCTTCACTTTGGAATTCAACTCGCATGAAATTGTCCATCTCTGAGAAGGTTAAAAAAAAAAAGAATTTCACATGAAAGCGAGTTTCTGTTTGACTTGGCAGAGAACATTCTGGTTTTGGCCACCATTCTGTTATGCTTCTAGCAATTCCTCAGCTCAGCTGAATTCGGTACACGAGACCTTGCAGTGTAGAGTGTTTTTCACTCTTAAGAATCCCTTTCAAAGGCACCCCAGTAGGTGGAGGATCAAAGCAACTCAATAGCCACTCTGGACCATCATCTTAAACATCATGTTTTTTGGGGGAATCAAATACTGCTCTGTAATACTTCCCTATACTCAGTAGTAAGACTGAAGAATGTTAAGGAGTGATTGGACGACATAAGCCTTTTTGCTTTGATATTGGATTTGGAAAAAGCCTAAAGTAAAGCTATATTTTTGTTGTTTTTTTTGTAAAGATAAGAGGAAAGCTGCACTTTGAACTATTATTGCTCTTTTTCTTATTGCTATGTTTCCTCTGTTTGATATTGGTGGTGGATTTATAATCCAGACTCTGAATCCAGACTAAATTGATGAAGAAACGATCAGAGATAGCTGCTAGGAGACAGTTTTAGCTCAAAGGCCAATGCGTTGTCTTTGAAGAATGTTTGATGATGGCAGACTGCTTTTTTTTTTTTTTTTTTTTTTTTTGATTAGAGCAATTTGACAGACATATCAGTCTGTATGGCCAATATTGTGGATGAATCGAACCTGACAGATGGCAATAAATTTCAGATGAAATTGAAGAGTGCTCTTGCCCTCTCATACTTAAAACCAACGTAGGAACCCCTCCTATTGGTGATATACAAAGAATGTTAATAAAGAGAAGGACCTTACTTGATCAATCATAGTGTTTGGCAGCAGAGTGCATTGAGGGAAGGCTTATTATTTCCCTGCCTCAACTATTCTGCTCCATCCTCAGAGGCTGCATTCATTTCCACAGTGGGTCTCTGTCACCTCTGCTGCTCTCTTCCTCTTTCGCACCCATTCCATCATCTCAAATCCCCAGGGCTTTTCCTCTCTGTATCTGTCCCTTTTTTTTTTTTTTTTACCATTCATATTCTTCTGCTTCCCTTTTACAAACAATAGTATTCGAGCAAGGGTCAGCCGGTATGTGAGAGATATTGGAAATCTTCTTCTGACAAGAGAGCATTCTGGTGTCAAGCACCTCTAAAGGTTAATAGTGCCAATTTCCATGCTGTGGACCAAAGCCTCTGATGATAGGCTATTGCTTTTTATAGAGATGGTCATGCATTTGAAAGGAGCGAATGGGACCTGGTGTGTCTAAATCTTCTAATGTTCTTCATCATCCTTCTGTGTTTTCAGTTTCTCCATTACACTTTCTTGATCTACAAAACTTGGGTCTTAGGTACTGCCCAGCGGCTATTATTAGGCTCCTGATGTGGAAATGCTGCTCCCAGCCAGATTGTTTACAGTTAACTTAATGTTCATCGATGTATTATTTCCTAATTAAAGTCTTAGTGCACTAGAGTTCATCATTGGGCACAACTTCCATATTACCCTTTTAACATATTATGTAAACAGATCTAGGAGCAAATGTGACTTTAACAGCGTCACTGGACTGAGTTATAGGCTGTTGAAAACCTTCCCCATGAAGTAAGGTTTTGGCAGGTTATAAGTATTTTTCAGGTTTAAATTTGTCACTGACACAACTCAGCTGCTTTACTCTGTGGCTTGACATCAAAGCAACATGGCAGCTTCCGTAACTGGGATATTTCATTTTTCTACAAGGGCATAAAACATCTATATTTAGTCTCTGATTTAGACAGAGAGACATGAGCTGCAGTGTTTTCATATTCTGACACATTTTAACCTGTTTTCAGTTTCCCCTCCTGCAGATAGATGACAAACTATCTGCTTTTTCTTGTAACTCTTGTTATTACACCATCCTTAATGTATATACAGTGAGTATGTGTAACTGGTCATTTTTTATGGGCAACATGATTACATACATTGTTTAATAACAGTAAAAACATAGTTCTAAAAAAAAAATCTTATACCAAGTAAAAGAAAGCCACTACATCATGAAAAGCCAGAATTATAGAACTTTTAAATGGTTTTCTGTGCATACATGACAGAGTAATCAGTATTTATCCTGAACACTCTGTCAAAGACATTTTCTTTTTCATCATTTGTACAACAATTTACGTTTGTCCACACAGGCGCCAGCAGGAATTTGGCATTAAGGCAAGACAAACAAACACAGAGGAGAGTCAATGTGACACAGACCAGAGTCATTCTGAAAAGGAGAAATACTCCAATCAGCCCAGACAAAACAAGGAACTACTTTAGTAACATGGATGTGATTTGGGTGTCAAAAGTATGACATGTATGACTGGACTTTACACCACAGGCTTGTCTCCAAACCAACTCAAACACCACTAACCCCATGTCAAACAGTACAGAGTGTGTGTGTGGATGAGGGACAAAAAGTGCAGTGAAATGCTCAAAACAAATGCCAGTCAGCCTTTGCGCTTGTTTTTTGTTTGCAATATATATATGTATATATATATATATATATATATATATATATATTAACTAC
>JAPQRP010000010.1:2396245-2408550 GCA_037367295.1 Apogon hyalosoma | reverse complement strand
GTATAAATATACCAAAAATTCTGTCCATCCTTCCGTCCGTCCGATTTTTCAGACACTCTTCACCCAATTCTTTTCAAATTTCACACACGTTCTTTACATGTGCCTCTCAATTTTTACGTCTTTTACAAATTTTTTAAAAGTTTTTCAAAAGATTGAAAGTTAAGGCTCAAAATTAATTGTTAGGTAGAGAGGGTGTTAATTAGCAGGAGGAGCAAAGTGTTGTGCGACTGGGTGGGGGTATTAATAAGTTCCGCCTACTTTTCACTTGTTTATATATCCTTTTACGTTTATACTTTTTGTAGTTGTTTCAGCTGGTTCTAGAATAAACAACAAGTTGTCATTTTCAGACGTTTCACATTTTCACTACTTTTTCACCTATTCAAATAATCATTTAATTAGATCGAAGAAAAAATTCTGTAGATTAATTGATTACAAAATAATTAAGAGCTGCAGACCTGTACAAAACAGAAAAATGAAGAGTCTATTGTCTGAGGTACTTCTACATTTATTTGTAGAATATGAACAAATTCAAGTAAAGAAATATGTCCAATGTAGTGTGTGAAATGTTCATTGACATACTTAGGCCCAGGATAAGTTTTCTGACCTCTCATTTCTCAAATGTAAAACAAAGACATAAGTGTGTGTTTGGGAGGTGACCTTTGCATCAACTTTTATTCTTTCATTAATATATTTCATAAATTCTGTTTACAGTCATTTAAAAAAAAAAAAAAAAAACAGGCCATAGTTTCATTGCACCATCCTTTTAAACTCTGGGCTCCATTTATAGCAAACTCAATTTAAACAGGAGCCAATGCATCTGAGGGGTCATATTCAACAATGTACCGCTCAGTATCTCTCAGCAGCACTGGTGACAGTGTGGGTTTGAGTCCACCTACGCTGTAATGCCCATGTTAATGTTATTTTCAGAATATTCCTAACATTTACTCAGTGCTCATTACTGGATGTCTAATAGTATTTGGCCAAAAACGGAAGGCACAAAGGAATAACCCATATGGCTATAAGCATAATTACAAGTTGGATCAAATGAATGTAAAAATATTCTGACTGTGATACCAGTTTTCCAGCACTTATGTTACTCAAATAGAGGATGACTTCTACCAAGTTGGCATAAACAAGTAAATCTAAGTCCTATTTGTGCTCTTAGTCAAGATTGGCAGCCTGCTTGAACAATTAAGAAAAATAAAATAACTTCCACTGAAAATGATTCTGGAAATCATTTTAATCAAAATGAACTCCAACAGGCACATAAATATCTGTATCAGAGTTTAACAAATTCTCATTAAGGAGATGTCAACGTATTAGGCATGTATATTCACAGGTAGCAGGGCAGAGGCTTTGACAAATACACAGTCATCATATTATCTCTGTTGCCATGGTGACACCTGTCAGCAGCTCATAGATGGGGGTTGGTTTGGGGGGTGGTTGAATACGTGGAGGTGGAGGGGGCAGCTCCAGATTTGACTGACAGCTGTGTGACAGCTATATAATCCTGTCGGTCGTGCTATCACATGCACACACAGAGCTGGGTGAGGCACGTGTGCACAGCTGAGGGAGGTTCACGTCGGCCTGTTGGCTTCACAGCAGCTGACAGATGACGAGAACTTCTAATGGTGTGCTGTAGCACAGTGTAGTGTCCTCTTGCATAGGGAGCTTGTGTTATTTTTCTTTTTTTCTTATTTAACTCAACACAGTGGACGACACAAGCCTGATAAATGCATGATGTATGGGCCAATAAATTTCAAGGAAGCCAGTGAATTCAAACTGGCTTAGAGATGATGAGGGCAGTTAATACGCCAGGGACATAAGCTCCAACAGTCCTGCAGGGAATATTTAGCCTTACAGCTCTTTATTGTTCAATCACTACTGATTTTATCTTTCTTTTCTCTGCAAGTTGAAGTAAAAGCTGCTTGTTTTGCCATTTCATTTTGATAAAGTAGACACTGGATTTTAATTTCTAACCTCAGAGCTATTTGATAGCCACTTAAAACAAAAATCTGATCATGATCTTTCTTACTTCAAAAGAATTCTATATATAACACTGAATGAGGTTTCTATATGAGTGCTAGATATAGAATATTGGTCAGACCACTTGTTCTCTCTGAATCTATTGTACTTTATGCAAGTTTGGTCTTAGACAAAGAGGGCTTCAGGATTTTATTTCGATATCACTAAGACCACAATATATTTCCTGTGTGACGTCTATCTTACTGGCCAACATCATTTCAGTAAAACTTCCCAATGAAATTCAGCCAATATCTTGACTCATTCCTAAATTGAAATTTTTGGAGGAAATGGATTCTAGGTAACTAACATTAGCTGCTAACATTAGCTCTGGAAAACCCTCTTCATTTAATCAGTTTTGCCTCTTGGCTAAGTCAGTATTGGAAATGAGCATTGGTTCTCGACCAACTTATCTAGTTAAATAAAGGTTAAATACAAATAAAATAAAATACAACTTCACCCCTAGAAGCCATCTCACATAAGCCTCCCTCTGTGAACAAAGAAACCTGGCTGCCAACATGGTTTATGCCCTCTCCTTTGTCTAGACTGTGTAACTTAAAATGTGAGTAACTTTGTTTTAATCATGAACAACTTTGATTTCTACTCTGTCTAATAATGTTGATATTTGAGTAACAGTAAAGGTATTGTTGTAGTAGTAATTATTACAATATTTAGGTTTGTAATTGGGTTATTGTTGGTCGTCAATTCATCCTACTAGCATTTCTTTCTTGTATATAATGATTAATTTGGAAATATATTAAATGTGTTGCTCTGCACAAGGCACACTAGGAATATTCACTCTGAGTTCAAATATCCACAGCCTGGCCAAAAAATCAACCCCTGGATTTAACAAAGCAAATAGTTCAGATCCTTCCACTGGATAATTACTGCAATGATTGATATGTTTAATCTACAAGAAGTTCTTTTAATGACCATCAGTTTGACAGAGAGCATAAAGGCTGTGTTTCAGTGGGAAAAGGTCATGTGGTCTGATGAGTCCAAATTGATCCTGGATGATGGTGGATGTTGGGGTTGATTCAGTTAGTCAGGTCTAGGTTCAGAAACGTTATGTGTCCAAAAAGTGATGGAAATAAATATTACATGTGACATTACATAAGGATATCAAAATGATGCCATGATAAAGGTGTGTTGTAATCAAAGATAAAGGCAAAATATTTAACATAGTGTTTGCTTCCATTTATTTTCTTTTTTTTTTTTAAATACATAAAGCCAATCAGCTTGCAAAAACAGCAGTCAACAGTCCTTACCAAATCTATCTCTCCCCTTTATTAAGCTTGCTACATGGGTTTTAACCAAATATTGAGTTCAATCTAAAATACTGGTCAATTATGCTTAGAGTCTGTATTTCCAGTGCATCTACTAGTCACATCCCTCCTCCTCCTGCCAAACATTTCCCACTGAAAACACATTATGCATCTCTGAAACTGTCTTTCACTTTATTAGAGTGGATAGCTGACCAAGGTGTTTCATTTAATGAAGTGAGACATAACTTATAAGAGAAATCTAAATCCCTTAATGACAAACTCAAAGTAATTCATCATGTTCCTACATAATGAACTGTTAAAATACAGTTTTCAGTTATGATGTGGTTATATTTAATTAAGACTGCAAAAGTATCTGTAGCAACCCAGGTCAGGTATTAATCATTATTTTTAAATGATTGGTGGTAAAATAGTACTATCTTTAATACAACAGTGTGATTACCATTAGCTGTTGCTAAACTGCCTGTTTACTGTGCAGTACAGTCCCAAACTGAGAAGAAAGTGATTGTGAAATTATCTTTTGGACAGATTTCCTAGCTCTTCACTAAAGATCTCACGATTAGGCTAAGTTGTTAAAAGATCAGTAGTAGATGTAAGTCCTTTATGTTCACCATACAAGTGCATGTTGTTATTTTCCACCGACACTCAGCAGTAATAGGAGCAAAACAAGACACAGGGTTGTTGTTTTTTCTACTGGCAGTTGGATCTTTAGAATGTTGTTCAATAATTTCCCCCCTGGGATTAATGAAGAATCCTGATTCTGAGTTAAAAGGCAGCTTCATGACATTTTGTGTTTTCAGTAACAAGTACACATTTGGTCAATTATTCATTCATTCATTCATTTTCTGAACCCGCTTTATCCTCATTTGGTCAATTAGAAAAATAAATTTCTTTCTTATCATTTTTGCTCCATCAACCAACTCATCTGCAGCAGATAAACTGGTTCTCCATGGGTTGTAAAAAGTCATTCAGGGAAATAAGAAATTGTTGTGTGAAGTAGAGGAAAGCAGAAAGCGATGAAATGTAAGAGCACTCAATCACAATAACAAAAAGAAACTGCACTGATTGATGATATCTAACCTTGTGAGATCATCTAGGGTACAGTTTTTCATTTAAAAGAAAGAATATGTGAACACAATGCATGGTGGCATGCCCTCCAAGAACCTCTGCCGTGGCCGTAATTCCACAAAAATGATTCGTTTTCATCCCAAGTGAGAGAGCATGCCTTTTTTTTTTTTTTTTTAGCAATTTTCAGAGTTTCCAGGAGGAAGCGACCCTATTCTTCCCTTTCCTCTGTGACAACAGGCTTTTCAATAAGGTTATTCTGAAAAATGAAGTGGGGGAATATAAACATGGAAGTGATGGATGACATTTTCCAAAGCTTTGTCTTGCAGTTAGTTGTGGTTCAAGTGCTCGTGTCCCTTAAACATCATTCAGATATTTTTTTTCCTTTCATGAGTCCTGCTGTAAAGTTTAAGGATTTGTTTTCTGCAGCTAATACACCCAGGTAAATAGGGGCCTCCTAAATGGCCTGTAGGTAGGAAACCAGCTCCTATTCTTCACAACAGTTGAAAAACATCCAAAATTCTGTAAGCAATGTACTAGATTTATGAAGTATGGCTGTAATTAATTAATTTTCATTACTGGTGAATATGCAGATTGTTTGTTCCTTAATGAATGAATCACTATGGTACTATCCCCCCAAAAAAGTTAAAAACATAAGCAGTAAGATAAGGTGCATGGGATGCAGCAGCATCTCATTTTGAACACAGATGTAGTATAAATAATGGTTCAAAATGCTGAAAAAAAACCAAAACAAAAAAAAACTTCATTACTTCAACCCACTGTATAAAAATGGTGGCAGATCCACTTTGGAGATATAAATACAGTAAATAAACACAATGATTCTCATTTTCAGGTGACTAATAAAATATAATAATGAATATTCTATTCCACTTCAAGCGATCAAACCATCCCACTCAACCAACAAACATACTCTTTGCCTGAAAAGCTATTTATTTATTTGCTTTGGATCATCTAATCAACTGACAAAGTCCTAGAATCTGCAACTGTATTTTCAAGCATTTGAGGAAAGCAAGAAGTCTAAAGTTGAAATACACCTGACAACTAACAAATGAGATGTTGACTTGAATGTAAATGACACTTGCATGTAGGGATGGGAATTGATAAGAGTTTAATGATTCTGATTCCATTGTCGATTTTGCTTATTGATCCAATTCCTTATCGATTCTCATTTGGTGAGGGAACAAAAGAGTACAAATGGGTTTGTTCGCATTAACTGTCTTTCGTATTTCCATCTCTGCACAGAAAACATACACAGTACACACAAATAATAATAACAGATGATGCCGGGTGGTTGGGGAGGTCATACCATACGACTGTACAAAGTAAATGTGAAACTTAATGCGCTTTACTAATTCCTCTATGATTGTCCTTTTCCCTACCTTCATAAACTTTTATTTGAGGGGGCAGGACATTTCTTGCCCCCCTTTAGAACTGGGCCTGGATGACACCCTGGTGTTTACTCTGCTCCTAGATTCACAAGCATCAATAAGTAGCGTATCAAACGCGTGACATTCCTGCAAATGAATTGCATGCTGTGTGGACAAATGTTTTAGCATATTGGAGGTATTTCTCCTCTCTGAAGAAATGGAAGCTTTGCAAGTGTTACAAGTGGCCATGGTGTCATGTTTTCGCATGAAATATAGCCATACTTTGGAACATTTCTGCCTTGATACCATGTTGGCTACGTTCTAAACCAAAACAATACAGCTTACGTGGGACATCATCGTGTGCAATGAAGTCGGAATCAATAAGCAGAATCATTAAGCAGGCATGCAAACAATTCCAAGGAACTGAGCTACTGGGAACCGGTTCTCGATTCCCATCCCTACTTGCGTGCAAACAGAGATGTTACAGTATACTGTACGTGTGCCTGCAGTAAAGGCAGGGGGTCATAATAAACATGTACCACATTCTATGACACATGTCTGTGTTGACATGCAAGGAGGCCAGGATGACAATGATTGAGTTGCTTGGAGCCAGGAGTTACGAGTGATACACACTACATAAAGGGCAGTTGTACAGTTGAAGCTTAATCTAATACAGCATTACAAAATGTTAGTGAGGGAATTAAATATGAGAAGGAAATGCAGAGAAGGAAGGAAGACCTAAAACACCTAAAACTCACAATGGAAAAAAGCAATGATAACTGAAGATTTTCATCTCAAATGAATGGCACTGGAGGATTTGCCTATCTAGTCTACCCGTGTGCGTGTGTGTGTGTGTGTGTGTGTGTGTGTGTGTGTGGAGGATGAAGAAGGGCAATTGAGAACAGCCAGTAGCACTAAGGAGAGAGGTCACACGTGCCATGATGAATTACAGTAGCTGGCCTCATCTTGGCTGCTTGTTCTGTAATGAGTCCTCTTAGGGGTGTAAGCAGTGCCTGCACAAAGGGAAACGTCAACACTGAATCAGTTTGCATTTGTGTTTTACACCATGTCCACAGCATGCAAGCTGCTGGTTTTGGATCTAATTGCGTGTTTTCACAATTGAGTACAGCCTGCCTAATCTTAAAAATGACAAAAACTCATTTGCATATTTTATGGCTCTCCTCAGTTCTGAATTTCACAACATTTGTGATTAAAAAAGGGCACTGACACATGCCGTCTGATTTTAATTTTCTATTTTAATTGCAATTCTACACTCTTCATTACTATTTCTAATGCGCTGTTGTTGGTCAACATGAGCATATATTTAAATTTAAATAAGTTGCTGCAGGGTGAAGCTGTCAAATGCTCTGCTTTAATGCCTTCTATACATATATAAACAGTATATTATCAAATGTCAATCATCAACATGAAACTATAGGGATCCCACTGCAACTGCTAGAAAATACAGCCTTTTTGCTTTGACTTGTGTTTTTTTAGAGCCCACAAAAACAAATCACCCAGTTATCTTAGAAGGGTGATTCTAAATGACATATTAAAGATATTTAAGACTGAAGAATATGAGTATTTGTCTTTGAACCTGGCACAGTAGAAATGAGAACAAGCTGTGTCCTCTGGGAATGTGTTGAGAGCAGCTATATGGAGCATAACAAATAAATGCTGCTGTTTAGACTGCAGTGAACCTGACAGGCGGATTGGGTTAAAACAGTTAAAGAAAGTCCAAGATGTATTTTGCCTGAACTGGAGATATTTTCAGAAAGAGCAAACTAAACACGGGAGTGATGTGTAAATTTCTCTGGAGGTTTGGAGGGGAAAAAAGCTGTCTGCTACCAAGTGGGATCAAATCTTTGGGAAAATAGCAAATGGTTATACTTTAAATCAGTTGGAAGGTATAACTCAGGTAAATCAAGGGGACATATTTGCACCAACCTTGGATTAGTGTATGCTGAAATAAGCTAATGCAAAACTGACCTCTATAGTGATATTATCTTCCACACTCTCACCAGCCCATCAAAATTCAACATTCCTTCAAAATGGAAATTTTCTCACTGCTCATCATTTTAAAATCATAAATCTACTTATTAGAAGGTCACCCAGAGAGCACAGAGCACCATCAAGGTCAACAGTATGGGCTGGGCACTCACTTTCTGAATCACAAATCTTCCTCTGGAGAACTTTCTTATGTGACAAAATTGAAATTGCAACTTGATTGTTTGTTGGTATATACTGTATATTCACTGTGAATACATTTTCCAGCCATTGCCCAGCAGCAGTGCTTTATTTAAATTTCTTAAACAAGTAATGCTTTGCAACACCCTTACAGGTTCTGCTTTTTTGACTGGATATAATTTCAACAGAGAAAACAATTTTTGTCTGACTGACTTGCAACAACATTTTTCACCAGTTTACTGTGGGATAACAGTACAGAGTGTGATATTTTGTGATGCCAATAAAGTAAACTAATGAAGACGGCTTCCTGCCACTACCTGATTTACAGTGAAAAACTGATTTGTTCTATGCATGTGGGAAATATACTTCCTAATCACTCATTTTTCAAAATAAAATGAGTTCTCTTGTTTTGAGATACTAGATGAAATAGAGGATTCAAATTTAGTTAAAAAATTACATATTTTTTCTTTTGTAAAGAGTATTTAAAATATGACGCTAATGAAACTTAAGGTAAGTGATGTCTTCTTTATTAATTCAGCTTTGTCAAATAGCAGATAGTGCATAGTACAATTCATGCCTATTTGGTTGATTAAAGTAGAGCAGAAATGATATGGACATTGATGTAGTAGAAGAAAGATAAGGCAAAACATAGTAATAATAGAAAAAGATTGAGTACCAACATGAGAGTAATATACATCGATCAGCTACAAACATTGTGACCACTGACAAGCAAAGTGGTATTAATATTGATTATTTCATTACAATGGCACCACTCACTTGGTTGGATATATTAGGCAGCAAGGGTCAATGTAACAATGTAATGGTGATAACTGGGTCAGAGCATCTCCAATTGCAGGTCTTATTGGCCGTTCCTGGTCTGTGGCGAGATTTGGTTGATGCTTTGACTCAGTGATATGAACATCACAAGTTGTCGAAGTTGCTGAGATCCCTACTCCGGCCCATTTTGCTGAGTCTAACACATCGACTTTGATGTCTCTATGTTTTATTTATTTCAGTATAGGGACACAAATATTGCTGATCATAGATCTGACCAACTAAACCAACCCCAAGTAATAATGCTGCCCCCAAAGGCTGGTACTGTAGGCACAAGGCATGATGGGTAATCACTTCATCCAGCTCTCTTCTGATTTGCAGTCTTTATGCTCTCTATCAAATTGTTTCAGAAATTTGAGGATATGCACTGCATGAGTTAGGGTCAGAGAACTTGTTGCATATCAATCACATTCATCAAATCAAATTTTATTTATAGAGCACCAAAACGTAACAAAAGTTATCCCATGCCACTTACAGTTAGAGTTGGTCAAGACCAGAGTCTTAAACCAATTCACAAACACTCAACAGAATCCTCCAGAAGCAAACACTTGGCAACAGTGGTGAGGAAAACTTTTAACAGACAGAAACCTTGAGTAGATCCCAGCTCTGAGAGGATGGTCCCCTGCCTCGACCACTGCAGCATTTATCCAATGGTAGGATCTGAACTATCTGAGTTAAATACAGGTAAAATATATAAAAGCAACACAAGAGATAGCACAAAAATAATTAAAGCAGACATAAAATAAGTAAAAGGCAAATAGTTTCTTATTAATTATATGGACTATGGTGGAACACCAGAGTCTGTTTTGCTCTGCCACCATCTTAGAATGAACTAAAAATACTATTGTGAGTCTCTCATTCATTCATCATCTGAACTTGTTTTATCCTCACGGGGGTCACTGGAGCCTATCCCAGCTACTTATGGGTGAAGGTGGGGTTCACCCTGGATGAGTCACCAGTTCACCAGGGTTGACACAATCACTGTCACATTCACACCTATGGGCAATTTAGATTAACCAATTAAACTATCAGTGCATGTCTTTGGATGATGGGAGGAAGCCGGAATATCCGGAAAGAACCCACGCAGACACGGGGGGAACATGCAAACTCCACACAGAAAGGTTCCACCTTTCGACTGTTGTTGGAATTGAACCCAGGACCTTTTTATTAGTCTCTCTTAAAATGATTGATATTAGCAAGCTGGTATTGTTACAATGCATGATGATGAAAATGAAACTGATCTCACAAAGTTTTTACAACTCTAAATTCTACAATACACAATTGTATTTTTACTTACTCATTATCTTAAAGTGTCATTTTTAATCGTAGAGTGCTTGTCACAACCAAATGTGATTACTGCCACTGTAATCACTGTAATTTCCTAGAAAGGATCAATAAATTATCTAAACTCAATTTCATAATATAGACTAAATGCCACGCAATACACCCAAACACACAACTAAGCCAATTCTGAAATCATGAGAGCTGCAGTAGCGGCAGTGGAAAAATTGAACACCTCATTGAGATAAACCGAGAATAAATGTTAAACAGCAATGTTACTGCTGTTTGTTATTTATTAAGTAGTGTATGCCAGAACCCAACCTTTATGTTTACAGTGAGAGGAGCAGTTCCACAACAGCAGACAAACCCAGTAGCATGAATTATGTTGATATTTTGTAAAATACAAACGTCATTTCCACCAACACATCCAACATTAGATAATCAGCAAATAATCAGTGCAACAGGCATTCTGTGTGAGCCTGTGTTTTTTACAGTGACATACAGGTCTGTGCTTACATTACGTCCACTCAGATATTTTGTGCCAACTATTACAGCAAACGTCCATTTTCTGAGAGGGTGAAAAATAACTTCATAACTGGTATCTTGACGGGGCTAAAACATTGACACTAACAGGACGTTATACATCCATATGATGAGAGCTTCAAAACTGTGTATGCAGGGAGAAGTAAAGGTTAACTAGGCTTACGCCGTTGGAAGTATATCCCCGAATGCCCCCAATCCTTAATGATGTCATGATGTGAGGCATCCCCAGGTCATTACCTTTCATTTGCACTTGATTTGAAGTCAATCAGACAAACAGTTCCAGAGATATAAACAAAAGAGTGTTTAGTGATTTTAAACTTTTGAAACTTTTTTGGAACCACACAGGTATAGCATAATCACATAACACATGCTGAGATGATTACCTTTCATTTGCACTTAATTTGAGATGAATCGGACAAATAGTTCCAAAGATATGGCTAAAACAGTGAATTTTCAGTCATGAAGTGCCACCTGGTAGCAAAATTTTGAACCAGACAGCTATGTTGTCATGACATGAGGCATCCCCAGGTCATGACCTTTCATTTGCACTTGATTTGAAGTCAATCAGACAACTAGTTCCATAGATACGAACAAAAGAGTGTTTAATGATTTAAACTTTTGAGCAGCCCCTTGTGGGCAATCTGGAAATGGTAAATTGTCCAAAATCAAATCAGTCCTTCCTCTCCATGATATTTGTTGATATGGAAAAACCAAATATTTTCAAGTTATTGCATTAACATGAAGGATATCTGGCGGCGGCAGATCCGGCAGAGGCGGTTGTACCAAAAACATAACATCCCCAAAACTCTGTTCAGGGATATAATTACCATGGTAACAGGGAGACTCTTTGTATATTACTGTCCATGTAAGATAAGATGAGATAATCCTTTATCAATCCCACAACAGGGAAATTTGCAAAATTAAGGGCCGGATCTACTAAGATCCCAATTTGCGTGTACTAATTTGCATGCACAATCTAGAATTTTGCATGTGGGGTGGAACAGCGGTTTGCGGGTGATTTACAGAGACTGCTTGTGCAAATTACCACAGGTGCAAAGTCTTGGAGCCCACCCTATTTAAATGAGGATTTTGCATGTGCTAAACTGCTCTGGGACCCACCAGCACTAATGGTAACAGTGCACTGAATGATCCAGATGCACGGAAAAGTAACATTGGAGGAGTTTTGTCATAGAAGGTATTGCATGACTCATTCATTTTTCATTTCAGAGGTGGGGGGGCTGTGGGGGTTGTTGGACTGTACGACTGTCAGATGTGTAGTGTCGAATTCTATCCACTCCCTGCCGAAAACTGCTCCCCCATCCTAAGTTAGCCATGAAGAGGACGATGTGCGCCAAATTCACCGTCACAACTTTTTCTCATTTCTGACTGTAGGGTATGAGATGAATTGTGAATTATTAAACCTTTTAACACCATCATAGCTGTGTGGCAATTAAGTAATAAATAATATTGTAAGATATTGCAGTTATGTATTTTAAATATGTTTAATATTTTAAAAATGTACAAACCGTAAGGTATATAAAACGTACTCGTACTCGTCTTCATCCACTTATCTGGGTCTGGGTCGCGGGGGCAGCAGCCTCAGCAGTGAAGCCCAGACTTCCCTTTCCCCAGCCACTTCCACCAGCTCCTCCCGGGGGATCCCAAGGCGTTCCCAGGCCAGCCGAGAGATATAATCTCTCCA
>JAPQRP010000010.1:2384107-2396145 GCA_037367295.1 Apogon hyalosoma | reverse complement strand
TGGGGCCTATTTTTGGACCCAAGATTTGATTAGAAATTCATTAATTATGGGATGGATCAGAGCAAGAGGATAATTTTAGTGCATTTATTTGAGGTCATCATTAGGTCCATCCTGGGGGAAATATGTCTACATGTACCTTTTATTATTGGGTTTAAAAAGATGGAACAGTGACAGATACTGAAATAAACCCAGTTTCGTAGAAGAACCCAAATATAAATGCCACTGAAGTCATATGATGTTCCCTCAAAGTGGCACATTGCTTAATCCGTTGTTTTTCTAGATTTAAAATGAAGTCTGAAATAACTGTAGGTAGATCAGTTCCTTCATGAAATGTGTATCAACAAATTCTGTGGCTGCTTTGTGTTTCTATTTTTGATGCTGAGCTGACAATAATCCTCCAACATAATGATCAAAACAGGAATAACTCTTCACAGAAATAGAAAATCAGTACCAGGGGTGAAGGAAAACAAGGCAGGTGGAGCTACAATTCAAAAGGTATAGCATTTTACAGAATTAGGAAAATGATTAGTCTTTGATTACGAGTCCTTGGGTTTTTGCTGGTTTTCTGGCTCACTTTTCTGTCTTTCTTGAGCTGTTTCAAACCAACTGCGTTCTCTCTTTTGCAAGGCATGGGCATCGGGTTGTTTGACACAGCCCATGGAGGTTTCACAGCCTTTAAACCCCTGTGACAGAAGCAGGCTGTGTTTAGATAATGCTTGAGCAACTTGAGTAAATCCTCTGTGAGGTGAAGTGAACTGTTTATCAGGGTGTGGCCTAAGGATACCCAGGTAGCCTACTTTGACAAACAGGAAGTTGTTTGGCTAGAGTGCCATAGGTCAATGCAATCTAAACACACTTTTTTCATTCATTCATCTTCTGAACCTGCTTTATCCTCACTAAGGTCTAGGTTTGTGTGATACACTTTTCGGTCACATTCTCATGCATGTGTAAATTGTCAAATGGTGTAGGCTAATCATGTTTTGTTTTGTTTTTTTTTTTTCCCCCAAGCTGCATTGTCATTTACTGTAAGACATTATATGGCATTAATACAGTTCAGATTTACCTGTACATTTAAATCAGAGATTTGCACTATAGGGGGTCAGTGTACCCACTGGTTCATCTTACCCCACTCTCCCCTACACACTGGAATTCATCTAGACAGCACAAATGTCATACAATTCAATTTAACTCTCTCAGAATTAAATCAAAGCACTTACAAGACACGATGCTTTACCTCTTTAGTACATAATTCTGTGGGTTGGGATGTTCTGACAAACTCAGCTGAGGCTCCCAAAGGCAGAATACAACCCTCTTTACATCAGCAGGGCTCATTCCAAAAGTTGCTGTTTATCTCTGTTGCTTTGTTTCCTACTAGGTTGATCTTGGCGATGACGAATAAAGGCTAAAAAAAGTCACAGCTTATATAATGTACTGACAAAACATTCATTCATCCATTTTCTGAACCCGCTTTATCCTCACTAGGGTCACGGGGGTGTTGGAGCCTATCCCAGCTCCTTATGGGCGAAGGCGGGGTTCACCCTGGACGAGTCACCAGTTGATCACAGGGCTGAACATATAGAGACAAACAACCAATCAGTCACATTCACACCTATGGGCAATTTAGATTAACCCATTAACCTACCAGTGCATGTGTTTGAATGGTGGGAGAAGCCAGAGTACCCGGAGAGAACCCACGCAGACACTGGGAGAACATGCAAACTCCACACAGAAAGGTCCTTGGTTGGAATCGAACCGAGGACCTTCTTGCTGTGAGATGACAATGCAACACTTTATTTCAGCTTTTCATAATAGGCCTATATAATTTCATTACTAGTTTTTTTTATTGTTCTTATTTATTTTTATGTCATTATGTGTCATTTTACTTTCTATTGTAGTTGTTGTTATTGCGTTGGCTTTAGAATAATGACAAGTAGAACAGCCCTCGGAGAGCGCAGACCTCCGCCAAGGCAGATCAGTCCCCCCATCACCACCAAAATTTAATAATATGTTCCTTGTGCCACTATCAACATTTTCTGAAAATTTCATCAAAATCTGTCCATAACTTTTTGAGTTGTCTTTCTAACAAACAAACAAACAAACAAACCCAGATGAGAACATAACCTCCGCCCTCCTTAGCGGAGGTAATAATAATAATAATAATAATCTATATTATAAAAGCCAAGTGACTTCTGTGTACGTGCGCACATGTATATCAGCTCTATAACTGATAAACTGGATTATGGCCGCAGTGGCAACAAACGGAAGCAGCTTCACTGCCTCTTGCTGCTGCAGCTGTGTGGAGCTCTGCTTCCCACAGTGTACGTTGTGACAAATTTCCAAAAATGCCCAACTGACCTACCAGCTCTGTTTGTAAACAAATGGACTGTTCATGGTGGAGTACACTTTAAAATTGTTCACTGTGAGGGAAGAGATTTAGGTGCGGAATCACAGAAAGACTAACAGATTGGTGATACTTAGATTTGATGAAAAATTGGTGACGAGTCATACACAGCTTTAATGTTAGCACAAACTCAGCTAGTTCACTTGTTTTCAGCTCAGCTACATTCACCGCATAGAAACTAATCATTCAAGACGCTCCTGTAAACTCTGAAGGATGTGGTAGGACAGCCATTTTATCCATTTTATTATTCCATTCCAGTCATTGTTAGCAATACTGTCAAGTCCCCAGTATTTACCTTTGTGAGTAAACTGTCAAATAGCAGAATAATGGCCTGAGCTATGAAAATTAAATTCATGGCAAGTAAATCATTGATACCTCAAGGGCCCAAAGATCCTCCAGCAGTTTTATTATTATATACTACATAAGTCCCTCAGCCACCTGCTCCTGGATCTGCATCTGTTCGTTCCATTAGGTTTGACCTTCATGAGTTGAAACATTGTTTACGAATTTCATTAGTCCCATGAAACTAACCTTGTTTTCCCTGTCGGTCACAATGGCTTTTGTTTAGCTGAAGTGACCTGACCTCATAAATATTCCTTTTTTTTCCCTTTCTGCTTTAGCCGCCGCATGTGGGCAGATATAACTGCTGGCTCAAATAACTAAAAGGTGTTATTTTGGTTTTCTTAGCTCTTTCCATGTGCATAAAAGTGAAAAAGTAACGATTTCCTTTAAGAAAATAACACTGTGATAAATTAGATGAGAGAAGCTTCCAGCTCAAAGGTACAAACGTCAAATGACTCTCCTGCTTTGAAGATGAGGCTTCATGGAGCTAAAGCTGATAATTTAGTGTCTGATCTGTGGCTCACAGCAGCCATTCTGTCATAACACACTCCTCACTATGCAAACAGCAACATATTTTGGTTGCATTTGTCAAGTGTTATGTAGTTTTATGTTGGGTGGCTTTAACACTGAGTTGCTAGGGATCAGATGAGCACTGATGTCTCGCTGTAGGTTAAATGGAGGAGTTAATTTTTAGCCGGCCAGTGATTCAGACTAATCAAATAAATATGGTCTAGTGTGCAGTACATCTAGTGACATCTGCTATAGGTATTGTTGTTGGTAAAAATGAACTGCTGTAAGTGTAATCTGTGTCTGATTTAATGCTTTATTTTATCATTCCATGTTGGATCTTTATCTTATGCAGGGGTCTGCAAACTTTACAGTCTAAAGCAGAGGTCTCAAACATGTGGCCCAGGGGCCAAATCCGGTCTGCCAAAGGGTCCAGTCTGACCCGTGGGATGAATTTGTGAAATGCAAAATTACACTGAAGATGTGAATCATTTTAGTTGAGGTTCCACATACAGACTGATTTAATCTGCAGTGGGTCGGATCAGTAAAACGCTATCATAATAACCTATGAACACTCACAACTCCAAATGTTTTTGTAAATATAAATATTTTCATGTCATTTTACTGTATTTACACTAAAACAAACTATTATTTCACAAAAACGCGCTCTATTGTTCATGTAATTTACAATGTTTTAAAGGATAGTTTCTAGATGTAAACATTTTCATTGCATTATTTTACTTTTTTCATTCTAAAACAGAGGAAAGTTTGGAGTTGACCTTATTTATATATTTTTATGTTATTATTTCACTAGTCCCGCCCACTTCAGATCAAATTTAGCTTAATGTGGCTCCTGAACTAAAGTGAGTTTGATGCCCCTGATCTACAGAGACATTTTCACCAGAAACAGAAGAAAGGAATCTGTCTGGAGCCATGAAAAAAATATTTAAACACATCTATGTTTTACCATGAGGTGGCTGCTCTGTGGTAGCCTATTTGTCATTACTTTGTTCTTTAACTTAGCATTTACAATGCAATAATGCAGTGTTTGGTACATTTATGAAATCAGTCAAGTCAAATTATGCAACTATTCAAATTATGCAAATTATGCAACTATAATAAAGAAAAAACAGATTTTTGCTGTTATTATTGTGGTGCCCTATTTCCAAAACAGAATTACAGAGAAAAAGAGGGGAGAAAAGGCCTCACTTTTAATATTATTAATGGATTGGATTTTATGTTTATAGGCTTATTTTGAATTTTTAAATAGTCACACTAGGAACAAATGAAAAACAAGTGGTTGCAGGCACAACAAACCCCTCCCCTTGCACGTATTGTAGCTTATTTTGGCTTCGATCCAGCTGATATCATGTTTATGCGTGTGCTGATGTCAGCATATCAATTGCCTCTATATACATGCCAAGTTTTAAGTAAACTGAAACAAAATTGATGTTTTTATAGATGTGAAATTTTGCCCATTATAAGTAAATGGGAAAAAATATTTTAAAAATTCCTAAAATATTTGAAATTTGACCTACTTTTCTCAAAATGTTGTAATGTCTATTCTGGGTCACTGGCAATCTATAAACCCAATTTGGTATGAATTCAACCAATAGTTTTGCTGCTAAAGTGTTAACAAACAAAGAAACAACCAAACCCAACCAAAAACAATACCCCTTGCCTCCTCTTTGGGGAGCGGGGTAGTAAGTATGTCTTATTAAATTTGGAAAAAAAAGAAAGAAAAGAAATATAACATGACATACGGTTTAGTTGATATAAAGACAAAATGGTTTTGTCATTATGTCAACCAAAGTGTATGCACAGTTTTGCAGATGGACAATGTTAGAATAGATTTAAGCCGACAACAGTGTAAAAAAAATATTGATTTGTTTTTGTTTTTTTGTTGTTTTTTTTTTGACAAAGCCACAGGGAGCCATAGAGGGAGGTTAAAGGGCCATATTTGGCCCAGGAGCAGTGGTGGAGTGGTCCCTGGAGAAGTGGGCAGACTCTCAATTTTTACCTTTTTTTTTTTTTTTTTTTTAAAGTAGTCCAGAAAAGCGCCCTGTTTTAGAAACAGTGGGATGTAAGACTACTCTATTTAGTTTACCTAAAAATCCATCAGTAGTATTTGCTCATTATTATAAAATGATCATGACTTGATCAGGAGCAGTTTGTAGGTTTTACTGGTCACACAAGCAGCTGCATAAATGGAAATGCATTCAACATGAGGCAAACATAGGATAACATTAGCCTTTGATAACGTTAGCCTTTTAAAACGTTAGCCTACTCACACAGTTTAACTATTGGTACCAACATCTCTTCTCTAACTGTGCAGTCATATGGGCAGTAGTTTAAAACAGTGACTCATTTGGAATCCACCTTAAACTTACCTCAGTATGATCGATTCCATAAAAGTAGGTTCTCTCTATGTGTCACTCACTTGAAAGACGTTTATTCTGCCTTTCTCGTTCACATTTCCAATAATCACACATCTTTCAATTAGACTTGCAGTGACCTGTCAATCATCTGGGGTGGCACTGGTACCTGGGGTGTCCAATCAGGTTCCAGAGGTGGACAGCACTAGTTAGTTCATTTTCCTCAGCATGACCCACCCTACTCTGCCTCTGATTGGCTCATCAGTCCTCATTCCATAAAGTTAACCACTCTAATTAGTGAAGGCAGTGAGTACTAGCCAATGAGAGGCAGAGTAAGGCGGGTCATGGCTTCACCATCCGAGGGGAAAAAAATGGGCAATTTGGCTGCAAATACCAGTGAATGATGGAGGGGATTTAGAAGTGGGAATACCCAATGCAGACTGAAAATGAGTAGGTATACTCTGTATACCGCTGTATACCCTGGACTACACCACTGCCCAGGAGCCATGGGTTGGAGGCCCCTGAGCTGAGGGCACTGGTATCCCAGTCATCATCTGCAGTATATTTGTGAGTCTGTAACACCAAATGGCTGCTGTGGAGCCGGTGGCGGCCACTGTGTTCATTGTAGAGGAAAAGGCTTGGCATAAAAGTCCCCGTGCACACAGAGCAGCTCTGTTTGTGTCTAACCAGAGGCAGGGCTCTGCATCGAGCCGTCTGCACTGGATTTATCGACCCACTGCTCGCCAGCTGCAGGAGAGACGTCATTAATTAGACCACGGCAGCAGGATAGCACTGGCTGGAACTGTTTTCCAAACCTCACTGGGCTGCATTCAAGAATTTGCCAAAGATTGAGTTCTCTTGTACTATTTCCATATAATAGACAAAATATCAAAAAGTAAAGTGATTCATTATGCAGCTAAACGAGTCCAGTTGTGTTCTGTTAGTGGATACATGTATCAGTGCATCCGTTTGTAAGATGCGTTTTAAGTTGTAACCAGTCAAGGTGTGGCTGTAATGTTTTTTTAATCCGACATACTTATGACGAGTTGTATTTCATAATCTCGTAGTTTTTGCACATAAGCTCTTAAGACATAAAACCAAAAGTAATTACAGCATCGAGAGAAAAGTAAACTAATTCTCTCTGCAGTGTAGTTTCTAATATGATATCAGTTCCTTTTCATTGTATGTAGTGATTTATAACCAACACATCACACAATGATACTCAGCAGGTAAAATAATAAAGGATATTAAAACATAAAGGAAGGTTAAAGGATTATGTTACTTGACTGAAAAAAAAAGCAGCTTAACATTCAAGAGGGTGAGTTCAGTTTCTGAATAAACTTACTCAGTTATTTTCCATTATTGTGAATGTAGTCAGAGGCCAAAGCCACTGTATGCTCTAATTCAATAAAAGTATGCTAAAAAGATCTTTTTCACTGGAAAGATTTATTCATTACATGTAGAAATGTGAAGAGTACCGTGTACAACGATACTTTTAAAGGTGCAATATTTAACATGTATGAAGAAATGGACATGTATCAGTTTGTTTTTTTGTTTCTAAAGAAGGAACAGATTGTACCAACCATAAAAAAACAAGCAGCTATCCCAGACTAACTGGGTGACCTGCATTCATATAAAATATCCTGTAGACTGATGCTCAGGCCGACCATTACAGGAATATCCACAGGGTGACATTTGCTTCTTCCTTAGATCTTTATTCCCTCTGTTAGCTTAGTCAGCACACGTTAACAAATGACCAGCTCCCAATATAATAAAGACTCACATTTGACATGGTCACAGGCTTATGTTACATATTTTACCTTAAAAACTCCGAAAAACTTAAAAGGAAAATATAGGTAAATGACAACATTTTATATTTCACATGTTTAAGTATACAAAGTGTACGTTATAAGTAAACGAAAGTATGTTAAAATAAGCTATTGTATGTGTATATACATAAGTTACACTGATGCTAACTTACCACTTTTGTTGCTAGATTTAGTAACTTTTCAGACGACCCCAGAGTCCTATAAAGAGAGTTACAACACGCTTTGATGTCGCCGCTCTGGTGATCACATGGTTCATGTAAGCCTGACTCCATAAGGTCCGTATTTCGTTTGCCATTTTTTACAACTGGAGTCTATGGAAATGTCGCGACTGTTTATATTGAAGGCTCTGGACTACCCTACCAACTAAAAAAAAAAAAAAAGTACGTAGCAACAAATTTAGCTTCTTTTGAAAGTTGTTTGGAAACTTTTATCAACTTTATAAAAGTGAACACACATTTTTTCTTTAAATGACACCCTATGGTTTCCTGTGGCCCAGTCATATAAACCCACGGTCTGTCTATAGATGGAAAAGTCAGTGTTTCACACTTTAGCACTTTGTTGGTATATTTAGTGATTTTTCAGACCCATATAGAGACAATAAAAAAATCATCTAGCAACCCCCAAGTCCTGGTAAAAGAGGAGGGTTGGAATTGGACATAAAAAAAAAAAAAAACAACAAGAATTGACAGAGTATAGTTCATTTGTAGTTCTAAACATATTTAGGGTGTTTTTATGCTCACTTTTTGTCTCTAACACAATGTTATTTCTCTCGCCTATATTGTTCAATACAATTATATCAACATTTCCAATTATGCAAATTAAGTGACAGTGTCATTTATCAACTTCTAGTGAGTTTTAGGACAGACGACAGATACTGTCATTACTGTCAAAAATGTGGGTATGAACATGAAGTAGAGCATTAAAGTACAGGAATGTGGACAGTGTTAAGGATAGAAAGTAAGATTTAGTGAAAAATAGCCAGAAGATTTTTCATACATATTTTAGACGTTACGTGAAACATTATTGAATATACTGAGTAATTCAAACTTTGAGATATTTGTACAGGAAATACAGGAATACATTTGCTGAAAACTGCTAATAACAAGCAATATATCTGATATACTTGGCCTTAGTTAAAAAGACAGACTGGTTTCTACCACAAGCCCTTCAGTTCACACCCCTCTGACCAAACCAGCACCATCTGGTTTCTTCTTTCTGCTCCCAGGCATAGAGAATGTTTAAAGTCCAGAAACTGGCCACAAGCATAATGTGATGGTCAGTGACCTGGAAGCCAGTTTGGGTCCTGAGCAGCCTCTTTAAACACAACCAGACCTGGCCAGAATCTGGCCTGGCTGTAAATACTTGGAATGCATCCAACAATGTACTTTCTCTCCAAAGGCCTTTAACAAAAACATGACCTTTTTTTAGTAGAAGAGCAAACAGGTCTTAGTCGTGTTTGGATCAGTTAGATCAGAGGTGTCAAAGTCATTTCTTCCAGGGGCCACATTCAGCCCAACTGGATCTCAAGTGTGCCAGACCAGTAAAGTAATAGCATCATAACCTATAAATAACTAGGCTTACGCTGTCGGAAGCAACGGCTTGGGGTATATCCCTGAACACCCCCAATCCTTAACCAGACAGCTCTGATGTCACAACATGAGGCATCCCCAGGTCATGACCTTTCATTTGCACTTGATTTGAAGTCAATCAGACAAATAGTTCCACAGATATGAACAAAAGAGTGTTTAGTGATTTTAAACTTTTAAGCAGCCCCTTGTGGCCAATCTACAAATGGGAAATCGTCCAAAATCGAATCAGTTCTTCCTCTGCATGATATTCATTGATATGGAAAACATGGAATTTCTAAACCCAATATTTTTCAAGTTATCGCTTTAACACGAAGGATATCCAGTGGCGGCAGCAGTGGTGGTCGAACCAAAAACATAATATCCCCCGAAACTCCGTTCAGGGATATAATGACAACTTATTCTCTTTGTTTTAGTACAATAAGAAACATTAAATTATGAAAATATTTACATTTACAAACTATCCTTTCACAAAAAAACATGTGAATAACCTGAAAAAAACTGAAATTTAAAAAAATAAGTGCAGTTTTAACAATATTCTGCCTCAATTTATCATTTATACATGTGCATTACACACAATGTTACACAAACATTTGGTAACAGGTAAAAATGTGGAGTTAGGAACTCAAATAAGAACATGTTCTCATTCAGTTTGTCATTTGCCAAGGTCATTGTTCTTGGTAGTTCTTCGAGGATCAACTGGACTAGTTTTGATCTTTTGAAGCAAAACTAGTCCATTTGATCCTAGAAAAATGGAGATGCCACTGTTTATAGGTTATTATGTTATTATTTGACTTCAGATCGTATTGGTCTGTATGTGGAACCAGGACTAAAATGAGTTTGACACCCTTGATTGTTAATATCTTCAGTGTAATTTTTGCACTTCACAAATTCATCCCACAGACCAGCTTGGACCTTTTGGAGGGCTGGTTTTGGCCCCTGGGCCGCATGTTTGAGACCCCTGAGTTAGATGGTTTGAATATCCAAGTGTGCACTCTTGACGATCATCTGCACTACTGTGTTCAATAAGTCGACAGCGTTCAGGGGTCTGCCCCGGCCCTGGACGTGTCAAACATCAGCCTGTGCACAAAAGTGAGTCACAAGATTTTCTGCACATTTTCCCACAGCTTTCTGTGGCTGAGTCTGGATTATAGATGTGTGATTATCCCCTGTAGCGGCCTTTTCCCAGGACTTGGTGTAATGGTTTCTGTTATTATGCCAGCAGTTTGGCATCAACAAAAAAACCATGTAAATCCACAGCAAACGTATTTATTTACAGACCACATAATTAGTTATGATAGCTTGTTCCACTGTCAGATGAGAGTAGACAGCGGCACTATGGAGAAACGAGTCAATATATTCAAGTAAAGTATCACTTTTTCTGCCATCAGACATTCCAGTTGCCATGAAACTCCTAGCTGCATGTATCAGATGGATTCAGGAGGGGATGTGCCCTGGACTTTATTCCTCATAGAAAACAATAACTGGAGCTGAAACGTTTGACTCAAATTGATAAAAAAAAAAAAATAGCTTGCAATTTTTCTGAGTTCAAGCTTTGTTTCCCTGATTTCTCAGCTGCTAAACATTGGTTCCACTGTCGTGTTTCACACGGACGCTTAATGCGACACACATGACGCCAGGATCACCACACAGTTGTGTGTTAGTTCCATCTTAAGTTGTTAGTCAGTTGGATCCAAATGTGTTGTAGACTGCAGTGCACATACTGTTTGTAATGTTATTGGACTTGTTTGTTGTTGTTTATATTTACAGATATTTTTATATATACTTTTATGCTGTTGTTATTGTTGTTATTTCTATATAGAAATCTTTTCTACTTCCTTTTACTTTTGTACTTTTTGTGGTTGTTGTTTCTGCTGGTTTTGGAATAAAGGACACGTTTGTCATTTTCAGACATGTCTGTTTCACATTTTTACTATTGTTGACTTCTTTCTTTTCTTCTCTTCTCAGTTTAAGTCTGATTTTTTTGGTCCTTGGGAAAAGTTGTGAAGTTTTTGTCTGTCCATAACCTTTTGAGTTTTCTTGCTAACAGATAGACATACAAACAAACAAAGATAACCTCCTTGGCGGAGGTAACTGACAAATAAGTGGTGCCAGACACAACAAACCCCACCCCTCGCACATAATGTATCTTATTTTGGCATTGATCTAGCTGATGTCATCAAACTCTTCCTTCTAATTAGATCTGTGCAATATGAGCAAATAAAATTTGCAATCGCTAAATATTTTGGTTGAATGGCAAGATAGAACATACATGTCCATGTTTTAGTTAGATGGGTAAAAATGTGTTGTAAGCCAGCGACATATAACAAGTAACAAAAACACTTATCAGTCAAAATAAAGGCTGACAGACAACATGTAGTAAAGATGTTTTAGATGTACGGCATGTGAAATAAAGTGATTTCAGTAACATGGTGTAATTTGGTGACAGGTTAAGTTAACACAACACAAAATGATATGAAATAATGAAAGTAAATAGGCAAACAATAGACTATTACATGCTCTACACTGTTTAATAATTTAACTGTAAATCATGAAGTGCATTAGTTTCTCCCATTAGACTGTGTAAACGGTGTGAGTGCAGTTGATTCCTATCCTTCACTGGCAGTTGGCTGGTTTCACACTGTCTTTTCAAGCAGATCATGTGTGATCTACATTCTTTTCTACACTAAGGATGTTGCCACGGAGACGCTCAAACAGGTTTTGAGTCATTGTGGATTTTCAGTGACAGAAAAAAATATTATACACACTTCTTCAGTTTTACACAAATCCTATTGGCTACTAAAGCTACAAACAACCCATAATGCAAGAGGTGGCAGCAGCTTTTTAAGCACTTATGTGAGAATTTGTACTCGATTTTTGCAAGTACAGTGATTTATTATAGCCTGTGTAGAAAAAGAACAATACAAGGAGTATATTCAAGATATTACCTGTCAGTAGTTCTAGGGTTCAACAAGCATGACTCCAGCTGCAGTTGTGT
>JAPQRP010000010.1:2373889-2384007 GCA_037367295.1 Apogon hyalosoma | reverse complement strand
CCCAGGGAAGCGTCCGGGAGGCATCCTCACTAGATGCCCGAGCCACCTCAACTGGCTCCTCTGGACATGGAGGAGCAGCGACTCTACTCCGAGTCCCTCCTGGATGTCCGAGCTCCTCACCCTGTCTCTAAGGCTGAGCCCGGCCACCCTGCGGAGGAAACTCATTTCAGCCACTTGTACCCACGACCTCATTCTTTTGGTCATTACCCAAAGCTCATGACCATAGGTGAGGGTCGGAACGTAGATCGACTGGTAAATCAAGAGCTTTGCCTATCGGCTCAGCTCCCTCTTCACCACAACGGACCGGTTTAGCGCCTGCATCACTGCAGTCGCCACCCCAATCCGCCTGTCGACCTCCCGCTCCATCCTTCCCTCACTCGTGAATAAGATCCCGAGATACTTGAACTCCTCCACCTGAGGCTGGACCTCCCCCCCGACCTGGAGTCAGCACTCTACCCTTTTCCGTTCTAAAGTTAAATATTAGATACACAACACACAAAATATATAACAATAAAAACAGATACTGCCAAAAACTACATCACCCATAGCTGGGGGTGCAGTTTTCAGCAGGGAGCAGAATTCAGCACTATAAGGCACACATCATTTTGTCACACTGTAGCCTAATGTCGGTGCATATTTTTTAAATCACAATCATCAGGAGTGGAAAAGAGTCCCGTAAAGTGTCCTAAGAATGCTTTGAGAGTAAAATGTAATAATTAGACAGTTTAACAATTTTGGTCCCGCATCTAATCTTTTAAGTTAATTTTCATTCCAAAAAAAAAAAAAGAGAAAGGTTAAAATAAAGAGTCCTAAAAGAAAGGTCAGTGATATAAGCCCATAACAGAAGTTAAAATGTCTTTAAAGGTATTTAAAACCATGAACCAAGATTTGTTAAAAAGACAAGTGCAACATTATACCCAGAGTCCAGGTTCAAATGTAGGGATGAAGCTTCATGCATGTAAATCACGTCACCATAATCTGATACAGATAAAAATAGGTGACTGCATAATTTTCTTTCTGGCCTCCAAAGGAAGATGTTTTCAATCAGTAAAACCATTTTTGGTGTGAGCTTCTGAACTTGAGACTGAAGTCATGGAGCAGAAGATGCTGCATAAACTGTTAATCACACATCACACTTTCAGTGGAAGACAAAAAACACTGCAGAAAGCTATTACTGCTATATTCCTGACACAGAATGACTCCTATTTATAATATACAGTACTGTGCAAAAGTCTTAAGCCAACATTAGGTTTATTTTAGCATAGTCATATTGATGGTAAACATGCATTTCTGAATTTCAGCATCAAGATACAACTGGAATTGACATCAAACTTGAAAACAGCATTAAGAACAAAAGTTTTGGAAAAACAGTCTATAAAAGTCTAGAGAAGTCCAGTTTGCTCTAAAAAGAAGGAATAGGTCTGATGGATGTATACAACATCACTTAAAGCTGCGTATGACTTTTGTCACCAATTTTTCATCAGATCTGTAAAACCCAACTCATAGTCCAAGTATCACAAATCCGTTTGTCTGTCCTTGATTAGTCATCTGAATCTCTTCCCTCACAGTGAACAATTTCAAAGTTTACTCCACCATAAACAGTCCATTTGTTTACAAACAGAGCTGGTAGGTCAGTCGGGCATTTTTGAAAATTTGTCGCAATGTGCATTGTAGGAAGCAGAGCTACGTGCACCCGCATTATGGCCGCAGCAGCCACAAACACGGAAACGGCTTCATTGCCTCTTGCTATTGAGGCTGTGTGTAGCTCCACTTTCCACAATGCACATTGTGACAAATTTCCGAAAATACCTGACTGACCTACCACCTCTGTTTGTAAATAAATATGGTGGAGTACACTTTGAAATTATTCACCATGAGGGAAGAGATTCACGTGAGTAATTACAAACAGACTTACAGATTCGTGATAGTTAGGCTATGACTCGGGTTTTACAGATTTGATGAAAAATTGATGACAAAAGTCAGATGCAGATTTAAGAACATTCAAGATGTAACTGCAAGCACAGATTATACAAAATACTTTTACCTGCAAAAGCCATTCACATCTGTTTTGTGTGTGTGTGTGTGTGTGTGCGTGTGTGTGTGTTTAATCCTGTTCACATATTTCCATAAATAAGTCTGTTCTGCCTAAACTCAGTGTTGAAATTATTGCGAATTGGATGTTGTCCAAAAAATAATAGATAATATTTCCAACAAAAATTTAATTAATTGATTAAGAATTCCTAAAGTCAGGAGTGTTTAAACATCTAATAAAATTTGTCTGATAGATAAACTAGAATGTATACCGTTCCAATCATTCCATTACACAAGGACATGAGACAAGAATGGGTGAAAATTAAGATCTCCCACAATCTGTCACATGGCTGCTCTGAGCTCCACAGAGGTGGAGGTGTGACCACCCAACAGCTCTTTTTCATGACTGTAACTGCTAAAACACGTGAAAAGCTGCAGGCTTCTAAACAATGTGCAAAAGGAAAATGCCAACTTACTCTCTGTGGATTACAAGTGCGGATCTGTGTGTGCTTGTTCTTGTGCAGTCTGATGGGGTAAGTGTTTGCCAGAGACCCAGTGTGAAGTGAAACCCATGAGTGCAGGCCCACGCCACACACCCACAACACAATCGGTACTGAGAGAGAAAAGCTAATGGACGAACAGACATGTGAATCAATGGATAGATGAGGAGTTGGACCATGTTCACAACTGAAGTTTTAGTCATGTAAACATTTAAAAGCACCAGACATAATGGAACCGGCTGTGGAAAAAACACAAAGTCTTGCATGAATATGATTCCAACTGTTCAAGTTGTATGGTTTGAGAATTAATATTAGTCTAAAGAAATGGATGCAATGTCCAAGTGTAGTGTGAAAACCAACATGTACTGTACTTCCTCTGAGATCTAGCCTGTTTTAGCATTCAGTGGTACTTTTATGCTACCATTTTAAACAAGAATCCACATTTTTTTATTCCAGGAGAACTATGGAAAAACATAACGTGCCTACACTTGAAAACCCTTGGCCTTCAGTGTATGCCAGGGTGTCCTTAACTATCTACTGCCCCCTTGGTTGAGAACTACTGGTGCACACCAAAGTTTCTGCACATACGGATGGACAGACAGACGACGAACTGATGACAATACCCTGCACCAAAGGTACTCTAGTAAAAGTAGAAATACTGAATCACCATCTTTCCTCAAGTCAAAGAAAAAAGTATAAGCTGTGAAGTGTACTCAGGGTAAAACTAAAACGTATTTCTTTATTTCTAGCTACTGAACCTCACATAGTCCATGGTGATAATCATCACTGTTTCTTTATAATTCAGTTTCCTTCACTCATTTGTTTTGTCATGTTATGTCTTGTAAGTCACTAACTCAGCATATCCACACACTGGAGTCATCTGTTCTATGGAGTACAGATATTTGTGTTAAAATTTGGGGAATAAATAGGAACCAGTAATCATAAAAGAGACCTGAAAAATTGACTTAAGTACAGTACCAAAGCATTTGTACTTTATTACTTCTCACCTCTGCACTCATAAACCTAACTACTGGTTGAAACAGGCCAAATGACTTAGAAACACAAATCCAGTTGGTGAGGTTCATCTGGATCTGCAGTTTAACTCGATAATTATTACTTAACATTTTTTCTATATTCAGCTCAACCCAGCCAGAAAAAATACATTATTGGATAATTGTTTAAGGGGATAAAAACAACCAATAGGTACACAGTCGGCCACACTCCCACCTGTCACATTCATATGTGAATGACAAGACAGAGCAAACTGGTCAGTGACGCCAAACAAGGATAAACCTTAGAATCAAGAGATTTGGGCACTTATAACATAATAACAAACTCTGTCCATGTCCATATATCAGTTTTTTATAACCCTAACCTTACCCCTGACACCTTTCTCACTGTCATCCTACCTATAATTTAGTTATAAACCTAACAAAACATAAACCATGACACTGCCATAGTCTAAATACTACGGTCATATTGTAAGTTTTAGTCTTACTTGTGTCATTTTGTATGTTTTTTTCAATGGATGCAGTGTTAGAATAGGAAGTTGACTCCAATGTTGAATGTGATGTCTCCATTTAAGACTTGTTGATTGGAGCATTAACAATTTCTCATCAAAAATATATAATACCAATATAGCTAGTATGCTTTAATTGTGTTTCCATTAAACAATAAAGACCCAAACATCCACCATCAGCCAAAAGCCTCTACTGATCCAAAATGTCTAACAACTGTTGATCCACTAATCCTGTCAACCCATGGAAATAATTGGTGTAAACTGCAGACTGACATCTTTACATTGTCATCAAATATGACCCATTTGGACGTTCAGATGTTCTGTAGTGAATGCAGAAACACGGTCATCTTCTACAACATTGATTCACCAGTAAAACCCATGTAGATTGATAAACGACAGTGGCTATAGAAGCTTGTTTTTATGTTCAGTTAATGACATATTTTGCTGAAAAATTTCTTCTGTTATCTCTGTATTGATATAATAACCTTTGAATTTACTCTGAGCTTTTATGAGCATCTACATAATCAGTGAATACAATATAAGAAAATACATGGTTTACACTGAAAAATGCAGAGGAAACTATTATAACTGTGATAAATCACACACAAATAGTTGTGGGTCTTTACAGGTTGAAGTCTTGGCCTTGCTATTACAGTGCAGCATAGCCAGTACCTTAACACAGAAAATTTTGGCCAGGTCACAGGTTGCATAAAAGATTGTCCCTCATTATGCTACTCCTTCTCTCTGTAGACACATACAGTAAATGTGCAGGTGGCCAGTGACCACCAATACACTGACAAATAATCTGTGCTCATGCCTGTGTGCTGAAGGCATGAGGAGTTAGTGAGCCTTATCAACCTACTGGGATATTCATCCAGCGTCAGTCATGGCCTGCCTGGGGCCATCTGCCGGCCTCCCTCTAATCCAGGGGCTTGTCACTGGTGATTAGCCGGCCTCTCTATCACTCCCTCTCCTCCTCTACCATTCTATATTTCAGGCTTATTATGTTGATACTAGTGTTTAAGCCTGCTCTCTCTCCCTCAAGTCCTTTCTATGGATTTTCATATTCCAGGCACATCATACTGACTTGGGTTTAATAAATCTGTCAACATCTTTAGAATTAGTTGAATTGGAATTTTTACCAAAATTCTGCAAAAATATACATATAATTTACTTGCTAGTGTGAAAGTCAATGGTTTTGTGAACAGGTTTAATACAATAAACTACAAATGTAAGATAGCCAAGCACTTACACATTTGTCTGAGCCAGAGCCAGGGCCATCCCAAGTCACAAACCCTCAGGCAACTAGAGCTGAAACGATTAATAGACTCAAATCAATTTAAAAAAAAAAAAATATTTGATTACAATTTCCCTGAATTTTTCATCTGGTTCTGGAATGAAGGACATGTTGTTTTTGGTAATTTTCAGACATGCCTTTTTCACACTTTTCACACTACTATTTTTTCCTTTATTCAAATAATTGTTTAATGGAACTGAAGAAAATAACTGATAGATTCATCTGTTACAAAAATAATCAATAGCTGAAGCTGTACATGCAACAGAGGGCTGTGTTGTTTGACCATTTGCCTTCACAATGTTGTATCAATGTGTTATGACTTGGTGGTGCTGTGACTGAATGTGGCTTGGTGCGTGAAAAAATTTTACCATTTCTGATGCAGGTTTGTGTGTTTTTCAAATATGCAATGTTTTCAGGAAGATATATTCAATTTTTCAAAAAAAGAAAAGAGGAAATGGGCTATAACTGCAGCTGAATGGGTGCAGCAGTAGCATAGCAGTTAGCAAGTCTGCAAAAGGAGGTGCATCTTTCCATTGGTCAGTCCCCATTACATTTAAAATATTGTATGTCACGAGCAGTTTGACAGAATGTTCATTCACTTGGAGGCAGGGATGAACTGCAACCTTGGCAGCCGATGGTCAAAGGTTTCCATTAATATGAATGTCTGTTCATTCTTTAGACCATCACGTCAAGAACACCTTAAGGGATCTTTTAATCAATTTGGTACAAACTTTCACCTCAACTCATGGATGAAATTATCAGATTTTAGTGGGCAAATGTCACAAAACACATAAATTGGTATAACTGCTGGTAAATCTCAAACACCAATAACAGCTCATACTGCAAGAACAGTTAATGCACCTGACTGAACTTACAGTATAGTTCCTATTCACTGCAATTCAGGTAGTGTTTTGTGATGTGACTGCACAAATCACAATAATGGAAATATGATTTATTAGCAAGCAGATGAAGCATTAAGACCTAATATAAAGCATCAACACTTCTGAGACACTATGCCAGCCATCACTGTCTCTTTGAGATAAAGATGCATTAGATTTACTCGATTTCTCTAGTCGTTCTTGTCCTTTAATGACTTCACATACATTTTATGACAGTGCTGTGGGACTAATGTAAAATCAAATTGAAACAAGCCTGAAAACACAGGGGTCAACATTATTCCACAAACCAATTCCATCAAATCAAGGGATTGGCAAACACTGTCATAAACAATTACCTAAAGCTACTGTCCTGTCACTGTTGCTTAGGGCACTCTGAGGAATTACTGCACCATTTTAACTCAACGAACCAAGAACACATGGTCTAAAAACAAGCAGAAAATCATTCGTAAATGGGGTCAAAACTGCAGCAGCACAGTGTGACTTTTATTAACAGAAGCTGTGTGTTACATAAGAGTAAATGTTGCAGCTGTTCAATATTCTAATGTAATGAACTCAAGTTATACAGCAATATTTAATAGCCTTAATATGTGATTACTTTCCCATACAATACATTTCAGCTGTCTGTGTTTATATTCCATCACATAATCAGATGATGAATTGAATCTGTTTTTAAGGGTATATGGTTTTGCAAACATTATACAACAGACAGCAAGAAATCTCGAGCTTCGACCACGAAGACTGTGAACACCAGCTGAGTAGAATTACTTGATAGCTGGTAGGAGAGATGACGGATTAATAACAGGGCTTCTGGATGGACAGGTGGATATTTACACCTGAGCCTCCTCCATCTCTACGTCTTTATTAGAGAAGCATCTGAGGAGGCAGACTGGTCTCTTTTCAACTAAATGTCACTGCTTTTCTTCAATGACACCACTACTACTCTCATCGTGCTGAAGCTGCCTCATTGCCTCTTGTGGGGAGACAAGAGCCTGTTCTGAATACCACTGGTTGACCACAAAAGGGCTCATTCCCAAACATAGGAAGAGGCTTTGTTTGTATTTGAAATTGTGGGCAGAGTCCTTGTTTGTTAGGAGACACTACAGGGAAATGAAGTCTGTCCAACAAGAAAAACAAACCATATATTATAAGCACTCGATTTAAAATAGAGACTTGAGAAGTTGGGCATTCTCAACAGCAGTATAGCAAATGTTTTTAAGTCGTATGTGACTTAAAATATGAAATGCTAAATACCATTCATATTTACAAAATGCTATCAAGTTAAAATGAAACTTAAAACATACACCTGCCTTAAGTAAATGTCAGTCCATACTAAATGCAGTTACGGTATATGCAATATAAAAGGAGCTGAAAGATAACAGATAACAGGCCTTTCCCTTGTTTCCAAAAAATCAAGGGGAAGAAACAGCCAAACAGCCACCGGTAACCAAAAACATCTACTGTTCTACAATGATTAATAACTGTCAAACCACTAATCCTATTAATAAATGGAAATAATTGTTATTAAATGCAGTTTGTCATCTTTTCATGGTCATCAGATATGACCCATTTGAACATTCAGAGTGGAAATGCCTTCATCTTCTACAACATTGATTTACCAGTAAAACCCATGGAGTTTCATAAATGACAGCAGATGGAGACACTTGTTTTTACATTCATTTATCGATATCTCTGCTGAAAAAGTCACTTTGTTCAGTTTTCTTCGTTTTGATACAATAACCTTTGAATTTGCTCTGGGCTTTAATGAAGATCCACATGATCAGAAAATTAGAGGAAAAGACATGCCCCTTTTACAGATGGAAAACAGTAGTTTATGGTCATCATGTTCTTTCATGGATAAGACAGAGGAATAATCTGACCTTCTCATTGGTCCTAAACATTTTCACAGGTATTTCATTGCATTTTTAAATGAATGCCAAACTTCAACCCAAACTGAGTTGACAATCACAGGAGCATTCTGAAATAAAGACCAGTTTGAAGCAATTACCTGCTAAATTAATTCTGTAGTGTGAGTTTACACACAAAATATTAACGTTAGTGACTGGATTGGAGTCAAACCTGTTTGATAGACAATTATGTAGTGTGAAAGGAGCAGAAACCTGCAATAAGTAAAGTGGAGGAAGTAAAGTGAGCCATGGAAAAGGCAAACTGATTTCCTGTCCTTAGAATAACAACATGATAGGATGACGGTACATGCTTACAAGTCAGGGTAGTGATGACTTTTTTTGCCCAGACAATATGAGTTATTATATTTTTGTATCTTTACAGTGTTTTTGTATACACACTGCACAAGAAATTTGCCTCACGTTTGGGCTTAATTGAAAATAAGCTAAAACTCATGACTGATTAGCATATAATTAGGGCTATATCACCATAGGTATAAGGCTAAAATGCCAATATATAGCATCATTTGAAAAGGATCATTACTTTATGTGTTAATTTGCTCTGGTTAATTCCAAAACTAAAATATATGTTTGGAAGCATGGCTTAGATGTTACCGTAACCCATAGACAGGTCCACTGATGGTTAGGAAAAGTTTAGAGGTAATCAGTGGAATGTGCATATAAATTTGGTCTCCCATATTTTAACATCAGTAAAGATTTTGAAAATACACTAGTGTGCACCAGGCTCTAGACATGATCATTGCTATCAGAAAGTTCTGTGGGTTGTATTACTTTTTTTTTTTTTAATCACTGCTGTAGCTACTCTTAAATTATTACACTCAAAGAAATGTTACCCTCTGTGATAACCTTGTAACAGTTATCTGTAGATTGCAACTGAACAAAGTGGTGTGTCAAAGTTACAATCTGGCAGTAAGCCCAACAACATGCTTCATACAACACTGTGATTACAGACATTTTAGTATGTAAGGTATGCTCCAGGCATTAGCATTGACTTTACACTCAAACTCAAAACTGACTTTCACGTAGCTGCTGGTGCAATATTCTGCAAACTGAATATTGAATGTTGAGAAGGGACACAGGCAAAAATTACTGGAAATATAAAAAGGAAAAGAGTAGGTCAGTCCCTTCAGTTACATGCAAATCCTTTTACAGCAACACATGCAGCTTTGATATCAGGTCAAGGCTGATAATCACAAGAAAAAAACATGCCTATATAACATAAATCCATCACTGATCTCCTTACTCATGCCATGAGCGTCCTCAAAGTCCAGTGGCTGTGCAGTTCAGTGATATACTGCGATAGTGCCCCATTTAAAATATGTTATGAGCCATTTGAACATCGTGGAATGAGGCACTGTGAATCCTCTTATGTCATTCTAAATAAAGTTTTTGGATGAAGTGTAATCTCTAATCCAGCCATCCCTCCTATATCAGTAATAGCCAGGTTTTAGTGTAAGCTCTGCCATTTAGATTAAACAAACTCTGGCAATTCTTTGGCATCTTTTGCCCCTGAATGGATGGGCCATTTCAACAGACATGTGGACAGTGGAGTGGGGTAATATCTGCAAAGCCCACAAAATAGATCAGTCTAGGTCAAACATGACTTATTGTGCTTTTAAATGCTTTTAAAATCAAGTGCAGCGTCATGGTGCAGTCCCCTAGCTCTGTATCATTTCAAATGTGGTTGAAATTGAATCACACACTGCTGGGGCTTGCAGGAAAAAAAAAAGACAAAGAAAAAAAAAGTTCCTTCCTTTTTTAGCATGAAATATGCTGAGGCCACCAGCCAGTTATGATTCCACAGGCTGTCTTCTGACAGTTGTAGAATCAGACACAAACAACAGATACAATTAGCCCCCATTTTTACTGTATGCCTCTGTTTTTGTTTTCTATCCAACAAAAAACACACAAATATAGAATTAAAAACCCCCAACAGCATAGCTGGCCATA
>JAPQRP010000010.1:2360627-2373557 GCA_037367295.1 Apogon hyalosoma | reverse complement strand
ATAAAAATATTAATAATACTAAGGAAATTGTCTTAATTTATATGGGTTCTTTTTTTGGCTGTTGTTAAGAAACTTAAACAGTGTTGGCCAATTACTTACCAGGGTCTTGTTTGCCCTCTAGTTCTTTGCAAATGAAAGTCACATGGGGTTACCCTGAATGCACTCGCTAAAATGAAGCAGGAATTTCTGAGGGAGATGCTCATTTGGAATGAAGCCACATTACCTGGGTTATCAAATGAAACAGCTTTACACACTCTGTGTTTGTTTCTGGCTCAATTCACGACAGCAATCTGATATAATACAGGTACGCAGGCATTAGCACAGCACTATTTAAGGCAGAGGATTTTCAGGACGCACAGAGACAGCAGGTGCTAATTTAGACAGAGGACTATGAGCCAAGCCGATGCTAAGGGGAGCTGAGGACACCGATCAATCAAGTACGCACACAAAGACATCCAGCTATAGAAAGACAAGGTGGAGATGACAATGTTTGCAACTATAACTACTACTACTACTTGGTCACCCTCAGTCGAGAGACCACAAGTTTCTTCCAAACTACACTGTCATCCATTAGTGTTCGCTGTTGTGACTCCACCTGCACCTGGCCTTAGGACTTCCACATAGCTTTGTTGTGGTCTTCCTCTGGTGTGGTGACCATGGGTTGATTGCCACAGTATAAGTTTGTGGGCACACTCACCTCCGGGTGGTGATGGCAGTGTCCAGCAAGCTGCATTTTCCTTGTTCCTATTTTGTTCCCACTGGAGGAAGGTCACCGTACAACTCAATGTTGGTTGTGTGTATCCACCACTTTACATTGAGCACTTTCCTTAGCATGCAGGTGTAGGTACCATTCACAGAGCATTCTATCTGTGGCATTACTATCCAGCTCTCGCATCCATACAGCAAGATGGACTCCAGAGCCACCATCTTTAGGTCCCTTGACGTTCTTGACTCCCAGATATTCCTCATCTTGTTCAAGGCATGCCACGCTTGTGCTTTTCTTATCTTCATTAACCAATGTTTACAAGTTAGCATTAATCATAAGAGTCTGAAGTGTGTGGTTGATTTGTCACATAATGTTTTAACAAAATAAGGCAAGGGGCTAAAATTAAAAAAAAAAAAAAAGATGTAACATTTGTGGGTATACTTAGTATTTATGAGGGGTTTGTGTTGGAGTAAAGGGGCAACAGTTAGGGTGTGAAATTTAACTCAATATGGAAGTTCTATCTTAAAGTGTACTAACATTTGTGGTTAATGTCAATTATTTTCCCCATGACTGATTAGTTTAGTCAATAAATTATGAGTGTTTTCCAAACTAAAAGTCAAATGTCACATGTCTTGCTTAGTCCACCTTCCAAACTATAGTGTTCAGTGTACTGTGACAGAAAAGAAAAGAAAAAATAAATTATTCCTAAAATATTGTTGTAGAGTTGCACTGATATTACATTTTTCAGTTCCATACACCTGTTATTGAATGTTTGTGTAAATGTAGATCCACTGGAATCTTTAAATTGTAATATACATGTGAAAATGAATAGCTGGGGTATAATATTGTTAAAATTCCCTTATTTTTCCTTAGAAATTTCAAGCTGTTTATGGTTGCACAGGTTATTCATATTTTATTGTGAAAGGATAGTTTGCAAATCTAAACATTCTCACAATGTAGGCTAATTTTACTTTTTACTAAAACAAAGAGAAAAGTTGTCATTATTCATGTTATTATATATTATTATTTTACTAGTCCAGCCCACTTGAGATCATATTGGGTGAATGTGGCCCCTGAATTCAAATGAGTTTGACACCCCCTGATCTATATTGTTTTGAAGATCATTGTCTTAGGGATGATATTTGTTTTTTTAAATTGCATTGTCGTTTGTGTTCTTCCACACATACAAGCAAGAAATTAATAAGATGTCACAAGTATACATGGAGGACAGTAAACATGGCACAGCAGGGTAAACCAAAAGAAAAGGAGGACTTTAAGCAGCGTTTGCATGAAGTTAAAAAAAATAAAATAAAAATAATAATAATAATAATAATCACCCCAGCGCCACACAAGTATGGCTCCAAAAAGGAGTTGGAATCTACTTTGTGCTGGAAAACAGTGGTTCACTGACATTAGCTGAGTCAATTTCTAAGCTAACAGTTGTTATGGTGCTGTTCCCACTCTAGCAGTAGAGCAGAGATATTGATGCACACTGGAAAGAGCAAAAATGTCAACTCAAGATTTTTGTTTATAGTTCAGCCAAATTATTAGTAGTATAGAAATCACTCATCATACATATGTATAAGCAACAGAAACAGTCAAGGAAGGTGCTAAATTGTTTGAGGTGAATTGAAATCCCACCATACAAGTGAATATGGTTGCATATTGTACTGTTGATGCTTATTTAGTTCAGTGTGCCTGCAAGGTGTCAATACTTTACTGTTTCCATCTACATCAAACCTCTCTGAATTTGTCTAGTGTTCAACCACTATAATCACTCTACGCTGAAGGCTTTTGCTGTATTAATGACCTTGGTTTGTCACATTGAACTTGTGAACCCACTCACACCCTGCTCTCCTTCAATTTCTGGAATGGCCTCTTCAGTGAGTCTAGTATAATAGCAGTTGATTGTAAGAGCTGCTAACAACCCTCACCATTGGTGACATCCTTCACTGCTAGAGCCTCTGAGATGGGATGGAATGTGTTCAGCTAACAATGGCCTGTCAACGGCTAGTCAGCCTGTCCCCACACATTGAAAGGTGACATCGGTGCGACATGGTACCAATCTGACTGCATTCAAAGTGCTTTTACTGTGTAGGACTAATACTTCATTGTGTCGGCTAAGTGACAAGTCATTAGAGATGCATCGTGGGCAGATGGATAAACCTACAGATAAAAAAAAAATCTGAAGATACACAGACTTACTGTGCATCAACAAGATAGTTAAACAAGCTCTTAGGTTGACTTGATTTAAAAAAAAAATTTAAAAAAAAAAAAAAAGCATAAGACACCAGTCGCTGCAGTAACCATTGTTTAACTGCCATTTATACTGCAGGGAAGCAGTGGATATGATGGATAATGTTTGTGTTTCCTAATGAACTTACCATGTCAGATTAATGTTCACTAATAGTGTTAGTAAAGCAGGATGCATTGAAGCATACTGTAAGTTTAAATCTGCTTTATGTGAAGAGTAACAGGTGGCCACTTAGAAGCCTGTTAGCTACAGGCTTTGTTTAAACTAAGCTCAAAAACTGCTGTTTAGGCTGTAGTTTTTTTGTTTGTTTTTTTTTTTTTAACAACCAAAATTTTAACATCACTTTGCCAACAAACAGAGAAATTCAGACAAATGAGGTAATTACATCAGTAGGACCATCTGAATGAACAGTCAGCAGTGCATGACTGAGGTGACAACAGGCTAATAGGTTTGAAGCATGTGCAAAAAAAGTATCACGTGTCAAGAGGCGAGACAACCTGTACAATGGGATTGGATCAAATGCCACAAGGTAACCCCTGAGTAATTCGGCTGACTGATAATCCAGATCCTAAGATCCATGGCCACATTCAGGAAGTGTGGTCAAGGGGATAAATTCAGTATTAGATCCAAACAAGATTCACGGTTAGCAAAAACTGATGAAATGTAAGTTGACCAAAGAACAAGTAATGAATAAAAACATCCCAAAACTATAATTAAAACAAAATTAAAAAGGTAAACTTTTTTTTTCTTTTTTTTGTTCAGGGTGAACAACAATTAAATAGCTGTAAACAATATATCAAACCTTTAATAAACTATGGTTTGGTTAATCATATTTGATGCCATGCATTCTTTCATTCAGAATTCTATTCAATTTCTTCAATTTCTATAACTCAAGGCTACCGGGAAAACAAACACTGGATCTCAATCCAACTTGCTAAAACTACCAGTTACGTGAAATAAAAATAAATGAAAAACTATTTGTACACTTGTAAAGTAACTATGACGATGATAACATCAACAATTTAACTGAGTAGCCCTGAAACCTGACTGAAAATGTCACAACAGTAGTGACTCTCCTGCCAAGGCAGTAATATTTTCACCAGCATCTGTTGGTTTGTCTGTGTCAACAGGGTTACACACCAGCTACTGTACTATTCCTCATAACTTGATGGAATGGTAGGGCCTAGTCCAAGCACAAACTCAAATTCTGAGCCTGGATTTGTTTTTTAAATGTTCTTAAATTTTGGTTGCGATAGGATGGTAATTCCATCTAAGCTGTAAGTCCACTATAGTTACTAATGACACTGGGTAAAATTAAACTGATCTCAGAGAAAGAATTCAACCCCCTTCTCTGGACTCCTTGTGATGGGATGTTTTGGCCACTCACAGGTGTTTTCAGACAGATAAAGGTTAAATTTGTCAGTGACAGGTGTAATTATCAATCACTATTCAGAATGTCAGATTTGATTCTATACTCTACTCTGTTTACACAAATGCCGGCTCATCTCCCTTATCTTTTTGATTTGGACAGAGTTCAGAGGTACAGAAGGTGTGTATTTTTAAATTCTGGTATTCTTTTCCCCCATTGTTTGGTTTGTGCAGCTTTAATTACCTATGCAATCATAGATGTTTTGTCCATCAGCCTCACTTTTTTCCATGTTACATGTGACTTTTCAACGGTATCTATATCAATCTGCAATTCCACGCTGCAGCTGTACAGTCAGGTTCGACAAATGCCACGTTATCAGGATTTTATGTTTCTGCTTGAATAAACCATGACTTACACTACCCTCTGTAATTGCTTTGTCCTGAGGCAGACGTAAGGTCTTGACAGCTCAAACCTGGCAACCTTGTCGCTCCAACAACAGAGGCTAATGAAGCACACATGCAGCACAGGAATGAGAAAGATGCACATGCTGTTAGTGTGTGTCAAGGTATGTGCATGTACCTCTACATGTGTCACATCTCTGTTATACATGGAAACACTAGATAAATCATGGTGTTAAGACCTCAGCCTCACAGCTATTGACACCAGAACAACACTATGCATGTTTTGCTCCAACAGTGATCAGAAAAAGCTGTTAATCCTAAAACTGCAACAAAAAATACAGCAGTATCAGAGGGAAATGGAGCAATAGAGATGCAGAGGAAGGCATATGTATGGAGTGCACAGTAAAAAGGAAGCAACAAGAAGAAAAAATGGTGTGAAAATAGGATCTGAGAGGGAGACAAACTCCCTGCAATCTTTCAAAGGCTCCCAAAAACTGTGGCACGCCATTATCACCATCATCATCACCATTGTCCTCATGGTAGCTATAATCGCTCTCATTCCTTCTCCAGTTATTCTCACTGCCAATCTTCAGAAATATCACTTACAGCACCAGGCAGAGCCCGTTGTCTCTATCTGCCTCATTTAAATAGAATTTTTGAAGCAAAAAAAGAGAAAGAAAAGAAACAGTGCTAATCTGCTTCACCTTCCAAAACAGATACATCATATCTTCACAGAAGGCAATAAAAGCAATGCAGGCCCAATTCCCCATAGTTTTCGAAGACAGGGCTGTATTTCAGCTCGACTCATCAATATGCAAAACATCAGAGCATTGCTTGCCACAAGAATATTCCCTCCACTGCATACTCTGCAAATGTGCAAAAACAGCCTCACATTTTGTGTGTGTGTTTTAAACAAGCTTCGATTGGCAAGAAAAGTATGCAAATCTTGTGCAAACATAATCACATTTTGATGAAAAGCGTTGGGATTCAAAGACTGAAATTGCCCTATGTGATTTTAATACTCTGCAGGCAATTGTCAAACCAAAGAGGCGTTGAAAAAAGACGACTCCGGGGCTGGAATCAATGAGCTACCTTTTATTTGGGAAGAAGTGAACAAACTCCCAACACTGGATTACATTTCAAAGCACAGAGCCTAGAGCTTTTAGTGGAGTAGCATGTATAGTGTGGGAGAAAGGTGCTGTAGCGTGGGAGAAAGCCATAATCACCATGACCTACAGTAAGGTAGATGTAGGTTAAGTTAGTCCCTCTTTCTGCCTGCAGTGCTAACTCTGCCTTTCTCTTTCTCAAGTCTGTTCCCTGGGCTGTCTTTCCTGGGTTGTTAAATCCCTGCTCCTTTAATCTCCTTAGTCAGCTACATCCTCTTTAAAGATGCAGAACCACAGGAGAGACGACGTTGGGATATGTCAACTAGGGACGGGTGCTGGGCAAGGCAGAACTGGTTGAGTGGTTTGGTGGGTCAGACTTAGAGTGAGGAGACCAGCTGTAGAGGTTAACCAAGACACTGATTTGCTGAGAGAATTTTATCATGGAGGAAAGGAACTCAACTTAAACTTATGAATTATACTATGTTACTGAGGATTAAACCAAATTCAGAAAAAAGTTGCTTACTTTACATGTTTAAAATCATCCAAACATGTTATTAGTAAAGGGTTAAGAGTATATTGGTTATACTACACATTTGAAATGATGCAGTTTAGGTTGTGTAGTAGCCATATGCTAAACCCTAGACCTTACTGGGAGATTTTCCTTGTAAAATGTGTCGAAATGCACATCTTAGACTTCATTTACATTTCAAGGGAATGTCTCATGAAGTTTTACTTAAGAATTAGGACCTTAATCCTAACCTCACCTCTAAAGTAGATCACAGGTAACCTTGTGGATGTTAAGAGGTGAATGTTCAATGATTGTAAATGATATCTGATGTCCAGCCTTGTTTGTGTCCTCAATACCTCAACATTTTCAAGTCCTCAAATTAAAATACTAACTGGACTACATACACATTTGTAAAACTAAAATTAAAGAAAACAATCTAACTGAAAAACTTGAAAACTGTAAAGTGCTTCCTAAATATGCTCAGAGAAGAGTAGAGGGATTTATCCCTCCTAGTTCCCATTAAGCTTTCATTAAGGCAGCACAGAGCACCTGTACTATGGACCCTTACACTAGTTCTCAGGCTTCAAAAAGCTTCACAGTCTCTCTAAATATGTGGATTCTATGTCTTGTTTTAATCATTTAATACAGCTACTTTCCATGCAAAATACAAGCATTACCAAAAATAAAATATTTGGCACAATTCAAAATTTATTTCTTCACACCACAATCATTCATTCTGTCTTTCCCTCGCTGAGACACCTGTGCACTGATGCCTATCAATCATCCACATGCTGTAAAACCACCAGCAACATTTCAATAATGGTGCATTATCTCCGACTCGGGTAGCGGTGAAGTGGGGGAGTTGGGGGCAGGGGATCAAAGTAATCCAGTCAAAAATGGATCACAGTAGTCCTATGTGCCACATGCAATTCAGTTTGAGCAGGTCCCCCTACTGTAGAATTTCTGGGTCATCTTTCAAGTGTATCTTTGAAGTTCAGCAGGGTTGAGTCGTGTACCTCCAATAAGGAATTTATGAGACAGCTCAAATATGTTATCTGGAAGCATTGTAGTCTTGTGTAAGTCAATTAGGCAGAAACATTTGACTGTTTCAGCATTACATCTAAGATCCATTTCCATGTAACACTCTAAAGTCACCTTCAAACCTAGTAGACAGGCTTTCCTAAAACACAATGACTCATTCTGCTCTTTTGAAAAATAATGCAGAAACATAATAAGATCAGACTGATTGTTGATACCTAGTGTGGGAGGTCAAATACCCCAGCAGCACTAACAACACACACAATTACCACTAACCTTTGCAAGGCTTTATAAATACAAATAAAGGGGGAGGGGCTTGTCAAATTGCTAATTAGTACTTTTTACACTACCTGTTTCCCAGAAGTAAACAGACTTCCCATCATCTGTCTGTGTGTGAGCCTTCCAGAAACCACAGAGCAGCAGCAATGTCACAAAAAGGTACCAGCTGCTCCCCACTGTCCTTTTTCTGAGGGTCCCCACTGCTGCTGCTACCACTGTACCCCTCCATCCGGGTCCCCCCATGGTCAGCCACAGGATAAAAAGTAAAATCCACTAAGTTCAGAAGGTCATCAAAGGAAGCATTGAAAAAGAATGATGCATTTAAGTCCAGAGCACGGAGAGAAGTCAAGAGAACGACAGTGTGAGTAAGAGTATGTGAATGTAAGAGTGAGGAATAGAATGAGGTGAGCAGTCCTGCTGGAGTTGGTCTGCTACTTGGTCTTGTGAAGGACAGTAAAGGACTCCTTTTTTTTGGCTCCTGTAAGTTGGTGGGATGGTCCCAGAGGGAGGCTGTCCTGTCTTGTCTTGTCTTGTCTCAGAGTCAGGTCTGGAGCTGCAGATGGATGGTACACTCTCCCTCCTCCATATCGCATTCTTTCCACTGGTGCTGTTGCTGCCTCTGTCCTCTGGCTGTGGAGCAGTGACAGTGGGCGAGTGTCTGCAGTGTTGTTCGCCTCCCTCCCTCCCTCCCTCCCTCTCGCTCTCTCTCACTTACTCACTCACTCGTGCTCGCTCTCTCGGCTCCTATTCGCTCACTGATTTGATCTTCTCCCTGTGCTGCTCGCTATCTTTTTCCACTCCTGGTTTTTGTTTTTCTTTATTGTCCTTGTTCATATTTTTTCTTCATTTGCATTGTGCACATGCTCACGTCTTTTTCTTTTTGACTAAATAACTCTCCACCCTCTCCCTTTTTCCCTTCCTCACGCACCCCCCTCCTTTTCTCCACTGCTCCTATGCTTGCAGTGCTGGGTGGGAAGGCGACTGGAGACCAGCAGTGCTTGCACTGGTCTCAGGAGTGTCCATAAACACTGCTACCAGGATCAGAGAGGAAGAGAGACAAGGAGGGCTTAATGCAGTGCAAGAGAAAGTGGAAGGGGGGGCTTATGAGGGGGAAGCAAAGGAGGAGCAAAACCCTAAAGCTGAAAGAGATAATGAAAAAGAGAGTATGGCAGAAGAGGTGTTTATGCCAGTTAGAAAGGGGTGTGCGAGTGAGATAGATAGGCAGCAGTCGCATTAAGGTTTAGTAACAGCCTGTGACATTTCCATTTTATAATAATACTCCGCTACTTCTTTACCACTTATGATTCCATCACAGAACCCTTCTCTATATTCCCTTTGGTACAGCTGCTGCTCTGGCAGTGCAAAGCATTTCAACCCCTCAAAAAAACTGGTTTGGAACCTAGAAAGTTGGTTCCCAGTTGGAATCAAAAAGAAGTAGATGCTCTCTTGAAATTTAAGTGCCAAGTTTTTTTGCCATGTCATACTCTACAGATAGGAAAGAAAGGATGGAGACAACAACAAGACAGTCTGAGAAAGTAGCATGGGAGGGAGTTCAAGAAATGAAATTAATTTGGAGGAAAAGGTTTTACAATGAATCAAGGTTTGATAGCCATGGATAGGTTGATAGAAAATGGTACTGTACATGGACCGGAGTAAAAAAATGTTTTTCATAAGAGTAATGCAAAATGTGGACTGGAAAAATGGGAATGGCTGGGGAACAATCTGAGAAAATCTATCAACTACCAAAAACTAATCAACCATAGCGGTTTGCTTGAGGCACTTTCCCTTGCTATTACTTTGCTTCCAAATAGCAGGTTATTGGTTGGGCTTCATTTGTTTAAAGGTTTGGTTGCAGATTGCAACCAACCTTCCATACAGTGGCTACAAAAATTGTAAGAAGTCCACATTAGAGTTTGCTTGTTCTGAGGTTTTTTAGATAAGGGGATAACAACTCTGGTCAATGGTCATAGTTGTTGACAGTATTAGATTTTAGTGCAGGATGCCACCCACCCAAAAACTGAACAAATGAGAACAGAAAGAACATAGAAAAAAATATGACAATTCTCATTTTCACATCCATATACAGCAGTTAAAAGATGAATATAAGAGTTCCATTTCCACAATTAGATACTTTAAATTCACCCAACTACTACAGTGGGCCATTAACCTGCTTTGTTCTAATAATGTCACGTTTACTTTGCTGTGCTGAATCAATAATTTTAGTCTAGGAGAGTTGCCAATGATGCAATTTAAGATAATGATCTACATTATTCCACAATGTCTGTGTAACAGCAATAAAAAATAGCCCTCAAGTGTCAAAAAGTAGGAATTGCATTTATTCACTGCACTCTAACATTACGTGTGCAGAATTTTACAACAGGAAAGAAACTATGTGCAAAAAGTGTCCCAAGTCTTAGCTTTGTGCATCTTTAACCCATTCACTAAGTGTTGCTTTCATATCAACATCATTCCAAGAAGTAGAAATTCTGGAAAGTCCAAATGGCTGGGGAGTGTTTAGAAGACCTGAATGTTTAATAAAAACATCGATATCTGATGACAGTACAATATTTTATAATAAGATACATTCCTTCAGAAAGAGAGAGATGGAAATATTGGAGTTGCAGTGATCAATTATTTTTGTAATCAATCAATACATCGATGATTTTCTTTGACTCAATTAAACGAGTATTTGATTAGGCAAAAAAAAAAAAGCAAAAATGTGAAAAATACTTGTTTGATAATGACAAACAACTTATCCTGTATTCCATAACCAGCTGAAACAACAACCACAAAAAATATAAAAATAAAAAGATCCAACTTACTAACAACTTAAGCACTAACATAACTAACATACAGCGTTGCATGGATCCTGGTACCATGTGCATTATAACCATCTGTGTGAAAAACAGTGGAACCCATTTTTAGTGGCAGTGAAATTAAGGAAACAAAGCTTTGATTCAGGAAAATTATAATCAAATAATTTTTTAATTGATTCAATTTGATTATTTCAGCTCTAATATTAATGTGTTGAGCACATGACAATTTAAGAAGCCAAAAGCTTGGCATCTTTTAACTTTACAGGAACAGTCAAATCTGGCAACACTGTGCATAACGAAACATAAGAATAAGCATAACACTAAATTAAAGTCCTGTTACACTGTTACACAGATGACCATTACAACTAAACGGACTGAGTTAGGAATTGAGGAACAACCACAAACATCAGAAGGTTTAGGAACGACCACAACATTGGCTGCAAAAGAAATGTCACCAAATGACATGTTAAAAATAAATGGAATAGCTGGGATTATAATGCATCAAAGCAGAGAATGAATGTTGACACATGAAACAGTGCTTCTGTGCCTTTGCTGTGCTTGTCCTTCTGACTCAGTGTCCAGGCTTAGGTTATGTCAGAATGTCTGACTGGTTGGTAGAGTCAGCCTGTCATACTTTTAGGCTTAGTTCTATTTGGACAAGGGCGGTGACAGGATACAAATCTCTGTTGAGGGCTGAAATTTAAGAAAAGACACTTGAATCTTCCAAATATTAATGGGACAGCACTGTATTTTTTTTTTTTTCTTAAATAATCAAACATGTCACCAAACATTATTTCCAGACACACTAGGTTTGATTAGTCAAATACAATAAATTAACTTACACAGTTTCTGGAAATAAATAATAACTTAGCCTGCAGATCATAACTTCTCCTTGTGTTCCTGAGTTATGGCATTGGGTAAAGGCCAGGAAAGTGCTTTGGTAGAACATTAGGATATCACTGTGAATTTCACTTTTGGGGTATAAAATGTCAAAGTGTCATCATGTTTTCATTTTGTCATAGTTAACATTTATGTACAATTTTGTCATAATTATCTTATAATACCAATGCATCATTCCAAAGATGTCAGACCTGGGCAATAAATTGAATTCATTTCATTAACTGAGTTTCTCCGAAATTTTTTTGTGAAAAAAGCCTACAGAAATTCTGTTGTAAATTATTTCCAATTACATTCAAGTCATGGCAGTATTTTTTTTCATACTGCAAAATATATCACCGTAAAACACTTTGCTGTCAGGTTTGCCAATAGTTCTCAGAATAGATGCTGGTTACACAAGGGAATACCAACCAAAGAGTTAAGACTTTAAAACTGTGATTCTATCAGATCTCTGACACTGTGACAGTGTTATTCCTCAGCATTTAGTACATTGGAGCAGACTGAAACTATGCAGCACCACTGACAACAAAACAGGTCAAGGTAAAGTCAAAACACACATGATGGTGAGTGGTTATGGTTAACAGTCAGCACATCCATATCTGGGCCTATGATCCCCTGCAAGGAATGCTGCAGTTGTGTTTTTGGTTGGAAGCCAAAAGAGAACCAGTATCTTTTGCCGTTTTCCATGAGGCTGGTGGCAGAATAGTGGTGTAAAGAAACAGAACTGAATAAGAATTTATAGTTTTCTATACCTCTGCTGAACAACAGACCCCAGTGTTATCAGTCAAGAATCAAAACTTTTAAGTTGAAATAACTTGAGTGACTCTCAGCCAAAAATCCCTTCATCTTTCTGACCATCTATATGACATGACAGCATGACAATAGCGTTCCAGTGGCAGCTAATGATGTAATGTCTGGATGTGACAGTCTTTGCTATTGAATGTCAGCTGTGAGCAGAGCACCAAATGCAGTTGGACAGACCAAGATAAAAAGCTCAGACAGGACAGATAAAGATGCTGTGAAAAATCAACCCCACACACCACCTCAACACTGACAGTCAACACTTAATCTGCATAAATAAATCAGTCCATTGTACAAACTGAAACTGCAGGTATAAAACCACCATTTCAACACACTTTTGCATTCAAAGGAGTGGAGGGTTCCATTGTACTTCAGCACTGAAAGAACCAGCCAATGTCTTCAACCCACACTCAGGAAAATATGCACTGTACAAAGAAAGCAACTCAGTGTAACTCTGACCTCCTATGATCTGTATCACAATAGCATCCATCACACTTACACTTCCATTAGTTGTTTGTACAAATGCTGGTGAAAGCCTAAAATACTTGAAACATTTCAGTTATTTTCTGTTTGTTTCTGTGGCACAAAAATGACAATTAAAAACACAGACAGAATAACAATTTTAACTCCTTATTCCGGGCGACACGGTGGTGCAGTGGTTAGCACTCGTGCCTCACATCACAGCAAGAAGGTCCTGGGTTCGATTCCAACACCAGTCGGTGGGACCTTTCTGTGTGGAATTTGCATGTTCTCCC
>JAPQRP010000010.1:2348607-2360527 GCA_037367295.1 Apogon hyalosoma | reverse complement strand
ATTGAACTTTGCATGTATTTTTCTTTGATCCGTTACCGACAACTATCTTACTTGCACTAAATATTGTAACAAGCCATCTTGAGCACATAAATACATAACATTTAAGTTTACCAAGTGTACACAAATATGAATTAACATCAACTGATGTATTGATGAAGAACAGGGTGTGTCAGAATTAGTAAAATGTCTATACATATAGGTATATGTAACAAAAACATTGGGCACATGTCCAACAGAAGTTTTGGTTCAAGTGAATTACCTACCATATATTTTTTTTAATCCAGTTTTCTTTCAAATTTCCTCACAAGAACACCTATATGATTTATTCTGTGATATGGTTTCATGCCCTTTTAGGTACCTACAGGAAGCAATGGTTTCATTAGCTTGCCATGCAGAGTGGCGGCTTCCTCACACTCCTACCAAATTAGGTAGAGAATTGGGTAGAGGGTTCTATGTATGACTTTATCTGATCTACTGAGTGTTTGAGTTCCCTCCTGAGGATAATCTTTTGTTAACAATGTATGATCAAAGAATATCATCAAGGTACTCAATTTAATTCTGTACAGTTACTTGTTCCTTATTAGCTTTGTTGTATATAATAAAGGTGTAATTAGAAACCTATGTGTTTGTTTTCTTCAAACAAAATAGTCTGTGGTTTTGAGACTATAGTCTGTTTTGATCTGTTACCCAGTGGGCAATTTGAATTATGGCACATTTTTGCTACAGCACTAACTAGTGTTACAGAAACATGTATTAGTTAACATATTTAATTTCTAATATGTAATTTGTATTTTATGTGAAGTTTTGTCAGGAACAGGGCATTTTAGCCATCTGCGTAAGTAAAAAAACAAAAAAAAAACCAAAACTTGATGTTCTCTTTTTTGGGCAGCTGTGGCATAGTTGGTAGAGTGGGTCATCCAATGACAAAAAGGTCGGCGGTCTGAATCCTGGCTCTGACTGTCCACTTGTTGAAGTGTCCTTGGGCAAGACACTGAACCCTAAATTGCCCCAGTAGGGGTCTGGCGGCACCTTGCATGGCAGCAGCCACCTACTGGTGTATGGTGTATATGTGTGTGTGTGTGCATGGGGGAATGTGAGGAATTGTAAAGCATTTTGGGCACCATGGAGGTCCATAAAATGGGCTATATAAATTCAGTACATTTACCATTTTTATCCTTTACCAGGCTTATTTTACCTTTTTTTTGGTCAAAAATATATAATTTAAGTAAATCATCATTCTTGTCATATCAAAGTACTTATAAATACCTACCAAAATATGTTTTAGAAGTTACTTTAGGTTATTTAGTTGAAACAGTAAACCCATTTGAACAGCAAATGTTTTGATCCGTTACCACTGACTTGAATTCACATCATCTAGGGCATGCAAAAAACAATGTAAGATCCAATCCAAGGACATCCTTGCATATTTCAACAAGACAAGGGAAAACTATATGCTGTGCATATTCTAAAAGCCAGGCTGAAGACCCTGTACTGTTGCTTACCTTCAGACTTAAGACAAATAGGGCAAAATAATAGCTGAAACATTTCTTTACTTGGCATCTTCAGTCCCTGAAAGTAGTTCTAAAACTACTGAAAAATACTAAAACTTCAAGTAATGTTCTGTCATATCGTTTGCAATTTAATACAGATCAAAGAATTTACCAATTAGCAAATTTAGATATAGTTACAAATTTTATGTATCACTAACTTTTTCACACCTGGGGCTGGATGTTGTGTAGACCACGTGGTGTTTCTTCCTGTATATCACCAATATGACAGTAATGTTACATAAGGTATCCATTCAAGTCCCAACTGTAATACTTTGGCAGGGTTTCCCTCAGGTTTGTGGAATGCTTCAGTATAAAGTTGCACAATTAATTGAATTGCAATCACAGCATCAGTCTGTGCAATTATATTATTACAGAAGGCTGTAATTTAAAGAAAAATGTGCAGGTGTGAATCTGACAATCTATTATCTGTTCATGAAGAGTCTGCTTTTACTCTACAAGTGTAATGAAGAGGTGATCGGCCATTTTGTGTTTAGGCTGTGAAGCTTTGGCAAAGAATGGTAATATGATTACCTATCAAATAATAAACCAGCTGAAACAGATGCAAATCAGTAAACTCTGTTGTATGGTAAGTAGACTCCTCAGTCCATGTTATTGCAATCACCATATTGTCCATTAAAAATCTGAATACACTTTCGCCAAATCATGCAGCACTACACGTTTGAAGGACTTTGTCTTGTTATTTGACTTAAAATGATGCACAATTTTGACCCGGGTTATCACAAAATTTAGAAAAGAGCTCAAATCAGTGTGAAACATATCAATGAATAATAGATGATCCTAACTTTTAATGAGCTTATTTCCAGAAATTTTTTATAAATAATTAAAAAAAAAAACTGTCTAAGCAGGCCAATATGACATTTTTCATCTTCAGAATGAAAGAGAAATCTCAGCATGGATTGTTTTGTGTTTTCTGTGGAGATGCTGTGCAAAAGCACTTTGCAGTAACACCCAAGATAATGCTGCTTGCACATAAGGTGCATACTCAAGTGCACTTTGAAATAAAACACAGATTTGATGGTCAGTAATATTAGAAATGAACAGCTTTCTTGAAGCTTTTTAAAACAAAAAAAAAGGACTGCAATAGTTGTGCCAAATATTTAAGTCTCACAAATAACCATAAAAAATACTTTCAGTCCAATGTCCAACATTAAAATTGGCAGTATAGGTAAGCCCAAGTTTAAAATAAGTTTGTGACCATCTATCATTTACCTTTGATCATTTGTTGGGTAAATAACCAGGGGGCAGACCCTCCTAAAAGGAAGAAATGCATGAGCTGAATGAGTTTGCTCACTTGAACACACCGCTCCCAGATGCCCTCATTAAATGGTCACAAGTCGGAACCAATTAGATGGATGAAACGCACAAACACCATCTATTAGCATCATGGGGTTTTCAGAGGAAAAGGCCTGCTACTGTTTTTAGCTTTCCATTGATTAACTGCACTCTTTGACACAGTCTTGACTTGTACTCTCTAAAGGAAGACAATTTAACCAATTGAACTCTTTGATTAATGTGTTTGGATATGAATTCTCGTCTTGACAAGGATGTATATTAATGCAACCGCAAATCTGAACACATTAATGCATGTTGTTATTCCTAAACCAAGTATATTAATGTATTCCAAGCAACTAAAAGTCGGTCTTTTTATTACGTAATGGGGGATTGATTGTTTGACAAACTAAAAGTGAGAGCAGAAATGGAACTAAGACTTTCATAATCTGATAATTTGACTTGATAGTTAATATTATTGTCTGTTAATTTTGAGACTGTTGTAGGGTCTAATATTGTAATTGTACATATACCCATACCGTACCATATGATTTAAATATACAATGCCAAATACTGAAATATTCAAAGAAGATACAAAACCAAATTAGACCATTGTGGTGCTGATTCTCCACTGAACTCGCAGCAGAAGAATGAGTTGCAATAAGATTATGCCACTAGCACCAGTAAAACCTGAGGCAATAATGACAATACATATTTTTTCTGTTCATTTTAAACAACAGCTTTATACAGGTGAATGGGAATAAATATCACCATTAAGATAACCACAATTAGTTTTTCAGTTAGTCTGATCAGCTGTAGGACTGACCCCCACAATTCAGAATGTGTGATCAAGGATTAATTAATCATAGTGCAGCTATGCACTACAGCTATACAGCTATTAGAGGTTATTAGACCTCTATTAAAAGAGTGTCTATGCCACTGTTATGGTGTTTTGAGGGAACATGCCTGTACCAATTTTGCTTATACAATCAAACGCCATGAGGAAAAAGTGTCTATTTTTGCCCATGATCTGTGCCAACATTTTATGTGTTCTTCCATTGTCCACAAGGTTAAGTAGTTTAACTGTTTCAGTTGGGGCTCAGTGAACTTAAGCTTTTTGGGTTGTTTATTTATTATATACTTTAATGTTTTTAACACCGATATGGTAATAATAATAATGAACCAAGGTAACTGCAAAATGATGTGTTGTTAATTGAAAAATATAACTATTTAATGTGGCAACTTCACATTCCATGTAACCAAGTCTTCAATAATCTTTGGGAAAAGACTGAAATCAGTAAGCTTGTTTGTAAAACATGGCTGCCCCCCAATAGCCCAGGGCTTCATATGATCCACTTAGCAGAATATTTTAATTCACATAAGCAACTGATCACAACAACTGTGATCACTATGAGCAGTTTTTATTGTATGAATGAATTAAATATCTGACCCATTTATATTTTTTAGCAAATTACATGCATTTGTAAAGGAGCTTAACCCATAAAGACCCAATGGTAATTTTGGGGCAGTTCCTAAATACATTTTTCTCTGTATTTAACCTTTCGTATGTGATTTAGCACCATTTATTATAAGATTACCCTCAGTTGTTTGTTTTTTTTTTAGTGAAAATAAGGTATTGTCCAATATTTCATTTCCTAATCATGGAGATGTTCATTAAAGCTCAGATTAGAGGGTTATATAAGAAACAAAAAAAGCTGAGGAAAAAGTGACTTTTTCAGGAACTAAACGTGAAAACAAGTGTCTCCATCCACTGTCATTTATCAAACTTCATGGGTTTTACTGGAAGATCAACGTTGTAGAAGATGACTGTTTCCACATTCACTATTAGAGCCTCTGAATGTCCAAATGGGTCATTTCTGATGACCATGAAAAGATGACAAACTGTGTTTTACCTTAGAAGTTCAACATTTTGTATCAGTAGATGATTTTTAAGTTACCAGTTGCTGTTTGGGTCTTTGAGGATTACTGTTAATGCATACTGTTTATGTGTTTGCTTTGCCTATTTTGTTGTTTTTCTTCAACAATGTATGAATTATATATTTGTGTATTTTCAGCTACAACCATCCTACTGTGATTTCCTTTGTTTGTTTGTTTTTTTTTTCTCTCAGCTTTCTATGGGTCAAACATCACTTCTACAGCAGTCTGTTCATACATCACTGAAAATCAATGGAAAGATTTTAAATTCATGAATAAATAAATACCAAATATTCCCAAATAAGAGAAAGCAGAAGGATAAACATCTATGGTGCAAACCCCTTCCTAAAACAATATGCAGCTCCAATGAATACCACAAATATTGATCCTATTTATTTATACTTTTTTTGTTTTGTTTTATACACATTCATTATCATCATGTAGGTGCCTTTCCAACACCAAAAATTCTCATTAACATAAAGTGTCACAATCCTGAGCTAAACCTGGTTATATGATGTGAAATCCACTGCTTCCAAAATTAGGCCTAGACACCTGGAAACCATATATGTTTGACTTGCAAATTAATGCATTCATGCCTTATGGTTTTCATTCTACTATACTATTAATGACGGCACAGCTGTCAAGTGCAGCTTGAACCATATAGTATGTGTCACAGTGCTAGAAATGCAGCCTTCTGTGAAGGGCAAAAAGAAATGGAATCTCTGTGCATTAACAGTTTTCTGCAATTAATCCGATTAAATTTGAAGATGCTTATTCTGGCTTTATCAAAATAGTATATCTGATTTGCAAACAAGATTTCACATCACTCTGAAACTGCTTCATGTGGGTGGCAAATAACATCAGCTGCCATCAAGAACATAACCGTTTCTGAAAATCACAAAGCACATCTAATTAATTTAAACAGGTACCTGCTTCTGAAATTACAGCCTGCAAGCGTCAAGCAGTTTTCTATTTCACTCAAGTTATTTGCAAAACACTTGATCCCAATTTACTTGCTTTCAACTTCATTAACCTATTTTTTTTAACAATTGCAAGGCATTTTCACATGTAATTATATTAAAGAGGAGCTTTTCACTGAATTAGCCAAACATTTATAAACCAAACTATTATATAATCGGTTACTTGCAATAAGGATAAATGCCTGATTTTCTCTGAAGAATGCTAAATGCAGAGGATAATATAAATAATTGGTGATAAATGATAATAAAATCACTTGGGGAAGAACAAAAAAAATTCTTTGTAAGTTATGAAAAAATACTTGTAGGTCTTTAAGGATTAAATATGAAGGAGGCAGCTTTTTCTTCAGGCTCATTTAGTTTGAAAATTCTCCATCTCCCTGCATACGTCAAGATAAAAATTTCATTTTCAGTGCAAGAAAACCTTTTTGTTTGTGTCCTAAACAAGTCAGTCTATGAACAGCAAATATAGGTCAGTGTCATTATCAGAAGCAACCAAAAAAGTGCTGAAGCAGAACGAGGTCAGATAGGGCTGCTTTTTAGTGTCCACTCTGCCAAGCCACTGAAAATAAGAGGGAGGGGGGGGTTATCTTAACCCACATGTGAAATCTGTGCTTCTATGCCATGCCAGCACACACAGCACCTCCTTGGCTGTGTGGACAGGAAAAGTTTCAAAAGCAGAATCAGATTCACACCTACTGTGATGCACACACAGTGAGGTGACAACCCATGGCAGTGCATGCTGGAGGTTACAACTGCTACCTTCTTCAGGATCCTACAGCAGGTCTGAGAACTGAAAATCACAATTGCACAAATTCTCTGTATTTATTGTCTTTAACTGAAATGATTTCCTTTTCCAAATCTGCTCATGCTCACTCTAAAGTAAACAACTTACAGCTTCCAGGGAATGAAAATGAAAATATGTCTTGGCACAAGGCAAGTCACTTCAGAGAAGAAAAGAACCTGGCAAGGGAATATCATCTATAAAATTATTGGCAAAATCTGACCTAGATAGATCCCGATTTAGACATCTGCCAAATGAAACTCAGTAATTAGACTGCATGCATCCTGAGGGCATATCATATTTCAGCTACAGAACTATATCTGTAACTTCAAAAAAGTCAATGAACACTGAAAATTTTGATTTCAGTTTTTGCAACCGATAATAGAGGGGACACCATGTACCATATGGTCTTTCCATATCATTGTTTAAAGATCAGTGAGATTAACAGAAAAGAAAAAAAGGTGCTTAACACTCAACACAAAGCCAATCAGAAATTCACTAGAAATGTACTCCAGGTCAAACCAAACCAAGAGGGACTGCAGTTCCTAACTTGAAGTGTACTGATGCTGCTTCAAAAAGGCTCCTGGAGACTTACACTAACACACTGGACAGCCACAAGTCATAAAACACAAAGAGAAAGAGGAAGTTGGCCCTGGTCTACTGTAGAAACATGGTGATGCAACATGGTGGGCTATGTGAGGTGACCCAAGAATGCAACGGTTTAGTTAGTTTCCAACACATTCTCACTTCAACTTGTCATGTATTGATGCTGAGACACATGAAATGGCTTCAGATTTCAACAAACAGTGTACACCTAGAACAGCATTTCTCAACAATACACAAGTAATCAATCAGATTTCTAGCCAATTCCCATGCCATGTTTCTTTTGTTTTCTCTTCCCAGGATTTAGGCATAAATATATCCCCAAACGCAGTGTCGGGGATATTATGTTTATGGTCCGACCGCCGTCGCCGGCCCCCACCGGCTCCACCACCACCGGATATTCTTCATGTTAACGTGATAACTTGAAAACTATTGGGTTTAGAAATTCCAAATTTTCCATATCAATCAGTATCACGGAGAGGAAGAACTGATTCGATTTTGGACAATTTGCCATTTCTAGATTGTCCACAAGAAGCCACTCAAAATGTTAAAATCACTAAACACTCTTTTGTTCATATCTCTGGAACTATTTGTCTGATTGACTTCAAATCAAGTGCAAATGAAAGGTCATGACCTGGGGATGCCTCACGTCATGACATCATAGCTGTCTGGTTCAAAATTTTGCCACCAGGTGGAGCTTCATGACTGAAAATTCACCATTTTAGCCATATCTTTGGAACTATTTGTCCGATTCATCTCAAACTAAGTGCAAATGAAAGGTAATCATCTAAGCATGTGTTATGTGATGGTGCTATACCTGTGTGGTTCCAATTCTGCCACCAGGTGGAGCTTCATTACTGAAAAAAAAATCACCGTTTTCGCTCTATCTTTGGACCTGTTTGTGGTTTTCAAATGTCATGTGTGGATCTAGTTTCACATGGAGATTGGTTACAGAGATTGACAGTGGTATATTTTCACCAGAGAAGGAGATGGTGGTTATGGAGGAGGACTGGACATGGGGGTGGTGGTGGGGATCAGGATGGCTTTGGTTTTGGCACCGTTTAGGTGGAGTATGTTGTGGTTGATTTATATGCACTTTAGAAACATGATAATCAAAAATCTTAGTTTAAATCTTTCTGTTCATCAGTGATGGTGCAAGCACATGTGCAGATATAAAAGAACAAAATAAATCAGATTAACTTGTATGCATGCATGAAGACATTGGCGTGTTGAGGAGAAATCCATGTGTTAACCCGATTTCTCATAAGATTCCTGTTGTTATCTGATAAAACATATCAGATTACGCTGTTTACATGAACACAAATAATCTGATAACTCCAGAAATCAGATAATGATCAAAGTTTTAGTGTGCATGTAAACGGGCTCAATGTAAAATCCTGCTTAATAATAGTTAAACTACATTGCTGTCCTTTTGGGGTATTTCAGTCAGACCAAGACAAACATTCTGCCCAAGTTTTAACTTTTAATTTGATCGCCCTTTGTAGGGCCAAATTGGGAAAACAGTCTTCAAGAAATTGGTTGGACAGATTTTCTAAATCCAAAAATTGTAAGCCACCAATTAAACTATGCTCTATACCTATCAAGAAAATGTGTGTCAAATTGAAAAAAAAAAAAAAAAAAAAAAAAAAATCAAGTACGTAGTCTTCAAGAAATCGGTTGGACAAAAATCTCGGACAGACAGATGGAATTCCTGGTATATTATACCCTTTTGGGAGGGTGGGCCTATATAAGCAGAGCGGTGGGGATCTATCTCTAGTAGTTACTCCAATTTTTCTGCTGCAGTTCTTTTGTAAGAGACGCCTGTAGGAACAGCCTGTAGGCCGCCATTTTCCTTGCACTGCTGCCATAGCAACCAGCTCAAAAAAGCAGCCTGACCTGATGATAATATGATTTGACAAGCAAGAATGTGCATGTGCATGTGTGGGAGGGTGCTTTATTGAGTATATATACTTTTCATGTGCGTGCATGTTCTCAGCTACAGTCTGTGTGTTTCAGTGTGCATGCCTGTCTGTGTTTGTATGTAAAGCTCATTAAGTTTTCAATGTGCTGTTGCTATGCTTCTTAGCTGGGACTTAAACAGAAAAAGAGGAGAAATGGCACTTAGAGCCCACACTCTCCCAAGAGGTTACAAGGTTTGTTCATGTGCATCAGTAAAAACTAATCTCTGCTTTTGGGGAAAAACATCATACTACTATTTGATAGTGATGTAACCCTGATTTTAAACCCTGATCAATACCTACCCCCACCCATTAATCTTCTTTAATTTTTAACACCTCATTTATATAGTTTCCTGGATTAATAAATTATTCTGAATCTGTCCAATTGAGGACACAGCACATGGGTATGGAAAATGAATGATGAAGCTTGTTTAAAAAAAAAAAAAAAATCAACTAAGGTATTATGAAACAACACCAATTTGAACTAAATTAACCTTTTGACATCCACCCTTTATAAGGACCTCTTTACATTTTTAAAATTCCAGTCATCTTCATTTCAAACCTGAAAGCAGTGAGAAAGATAAAGTCTGTTAGTCATTTCTTTTGTCACTTTTACACATGGATCATTTAGTGACCTAAATGTTAAACATACCCAGACATCAACCAAGCATAAAATAGTGTTTCAGGTTGCTCAGTTTGGAGTATTAGCTGAAGAGAAGCCAGTATGTTGGTGTCTTATTCCACAAGCTATGAGGAAAAAACTGGTTCCAAAGAATGTTACTGTCTGCTCAAGAAAATACAACTAGTGGAAGGTACGGCAAATGTATTTGTATAGCACAATTCACACACTGGGCAATTCACAGTGCTTTACAAAAATGGAAAAGAGACAAGTTAAAAACACACAATTAAAACAATCAATAAAACATGAATAATAATCAATTAAAATCAAGTAAAAGAACAGAGTACAGATAGGTTCCTTTCAGTTGTTCCATGCACAGTTGAACAGAGCTGTTTTCAGCCTGGACTTAAACATTGTCAGAGTAGAGGCCTGTCTGACGTCATCAGGAAGACTGTTCCAGAGTTTAGCTGCATGGAACTGAAACGCACCTTCACTGTGTTTAGTCCTGACTCTGGGCACCAGCAAAAGACTAGTCCCTGAGGTTCTCAGGGTCTGAGATGGGTCATATGGGACCAACATGTCACAGCTGTACTTTGGTGCTAGATCATGGAGAGACTTATATACAGGCAGAGCTGTTTTTAAAGTCTATTCTCTGAGCGACAGGACTAATATGGTCCAACTTCCTGGTTCTAATCAGGACCCAAGCAGCAGCGTTCTGGATGTACTGCAGCTGTATTACAGCTCGTTTAGAGAGTCCAGTGAAATGGCCGTTACAGTAGTCTAACCTGCTAGAGATAAATGCATGGATAAGTCTCTCTAAGTCTAGTTCAGACAGTAAACCTTTGGCAATGGTTTTGCAATAGTAAAAGGCTGATGATGTTATTGATTTAATGTGGCTGTTAAAGTTTAGGTCTGATTCCATTAAAACTCATAAATTTCTAACCTGATTTTTAGCTTTTAAAGCAAGAGATTCAAGATGACTGCTGACACTTTCTCTGAGTTTTTGTGGGCCAAAGAATGGAAAGATTTCACAACAGCTTTTGGAGAGTCAAACTGATCTGGTTATAAAAATAAATAAATAAACAGATAAAAAAAAGACTGTCATTTCTAACTGGAGCAACGTGAGCCAATAAAAGTCAGAGAGAACAACAAAAGATGAGGTGGGGGTCCCTGCCGCCGCGATGCAGTGGTGGTTCAGCCCTCCCTCACAGGTCAGGATGCGGCTCTAGGATGGCAGCACCGGGTTGCTGGGGGCAGTGGCTGTCCCCTGGTGTGGGTGGCTCCCTGTGATAGCACCTCCTCTTTTGCTTTATGGTCCCCTTGTGGTCAGCCTATCCATCCACCCATTTTCTACCACTTATCTGTGGCCGGGTCACAGAGGCAACAGTCTAAGCAGGGAAGCCTAAACTTCCCTCTCCCCAGATTTTATCGATTCTGCGATATATATCGATATTTTGTTTCCCCAGAAACTATAGATTTTTCAGCTGCGAGTATCAATACATTAAGCCCTATTCAAATCCCCCTGTTCAGTCTGGTACTGTGCTCGCTGCCCATTTCCCCCATTCACTTTGCAGGAAGAGCGATTAGGTCATCCAGCCGCTAGTGTTGCTGTAGAGCAGTTCTACAAATTACCGTCTAGATACTGTCTGTACACAGACGCCGACGTCCTTCTCTTCCTGTTTACACAGGTCAGAGCTCAGAGATTCAGAATGGTGGCGAATATTAATCCAACACCTTCATACTTATACGCAGATGTGTGGGAGCACTTCGGGTTTAGAAAGAAGGAAAGCGACGCAGCGCCACAGTGAAATCATTGCCACCAAACCATACATTTCATACAAAAAAGTCATCACCTTTGCATTAGCGCATAAATGAGCATTAGGTTTCACTTTCACTTCTGCAGGTGGAACGGTCCGCATCACCCTGTACCCCATAGTATTATAAAAAGAAAAGCGGCTGAGCCCTGCCCGTCCCCCCAACCGACCGAACCGTGCACATGTGCACCCCCCACACACACACACGCCCTGGATTACACAGTCAAACTAACAGATCAGTTCCATAGGAAACACTGTCAGGTTTGTTCACTTGTGATGCTGCTCTTTTCAAAGGCTTGTAGCCACAGTTTGGACTGTTTCAATAAATCAAACTAATTTTCTCATCACATCTTTGATTCATTTTGTCCAGCATTTGCAGCTGTAGACTGT
>JAPQRP010000010.1:2324813-2338043 GCA_037367295.1 Apogon hyalosoma | reverse complement strand
AAATTTTTTTTTTTTTTTATTTTCCCCACTTCAAATGTGATTTTTGCTGTAAGACACCTATACAGGTAGAATTAGTTGTCCTGGAGTGTGTCCATGTGCAATCTCACATTCTAGCAGCTGTGTGGTATGTAGTTAGTCAGCACCTGCTGCACCCACAGGGCACTCACTTACTCTTCACACCATGTTTGTTTTCTTTGTTGTGTACAGACACCTGCAGTCATGGGCAAGTCTCAGTCACATTTGGCCAAGCACAAGGACGAAAGCCAGGATGCACTGACGAGTTCAGACTCCCAGAGCGAGAAGGACGAGAAGAATGAAGATGTGTCTCAGTTCCCCTACGTGGAGTTCACAGGACGGGACAGTGTGACATGCCCCACGTGTCAAGGAACTGGTAGAATCCCACGAGGTAAAACTGTGTGAAATTCATATTGACTGAAAATATTAAGAAATCTATCCCCATTATACTACATAAAACATAGTGGTATGACAAATCAGATCATTAAATATTAAGTAAAAGATCTTATAACATCCACTTGTGACAACTTGAGTTAAAGCCACTGGCAACCAAAAGCATATACAGTGTAAAATGTTTAATACCTGTTGATCCACTAATCCTATTAATACATTTAACTAATTGGTGTAAAATGCAGTTTGTAATTTTTTTCACGGTCATCAGATATGACCCATTTGTACATTCAGAGGTTCCGTAGTAAACATGGAAACACTGTCATCATCTACAACATTGATTCACCTAAAACCCATGGCGTTTAATAAATGACAGTGGTTGGAGATGCTCGTTATGTTCAGTTAATGATATCTTTGCTGAAAGTTACTTTTTTCCACCCTCAACTTTATCAAGTATCTACAGGATCAGCAAATATAGGAAAATACCTGATTTTCACCAAAAAACACAAAATACAGAAGATTAATATCATAATACATGGTGATGAATCACTTAAGAAAGGTTAACTAAAGAGAATAATTCAGTTGGGAACTGCCACAAAACTAGCACTGGGTATTTATAGGTTAAGGACATAATATTTTCACATTTCATCAGTCAACAAAACAGTCAAGTGGACTAAGTATTTTAGTGAAAAGCTGACTAACTTCCTAGTCAAGTGACAGTCCATGATGCAACTTCCTATTTAGAGGAAATGCTTAGTATTGAAACAGTAAGGTAAACACTAACCTGGAGCACACAAACAATATTTAATTTTACAATATCATGGGAATATTTAAGATCCATTAAGATTGTATGACTAACTACCCGATTACACACAGAGTGGAATAAAGGATCCTGGAGGTTACTGGAATGACCTATCTCATATGAAGTCTCCATTTTAGCTACACTAGATAGAGGAGGAAAATTAATGTTATAATTAATGTATGGCTGAAATGAGACAAAGGGAAGTTGAAATGCAGCTGGCAAAACTAGAATAATGATGGAACAGTCAGAAAGCTACTGCTAACTATCTTTTAGTAAGGCACTGGTAAAGATGAGGTTACTATACAGCCTTCTGATTTATCCACATTTATACAGCTACCGTCACAATGATAGAGTGTTTTCTATTTGGCTTCATAGTGATGAAAAGTTTGCTGCACCTATAAGTGCACATATCAAGATCCCACATGTACTTTTTATATTCTTCTTGTTGATGCCTCACGTCTTGTTGGCTGTAGTGAAAAATATCTCCTTAAAGACTTTTTCAGCTCATAAATGTTTAGTTATGGGTTCTTTTTCTCACTCTCTCATCTGTTCATCCTTATATATTGTTTAATGAATCCAAAACATGTGGTTACAAAGAAATTCTCTAAAAATCTACAGTTTAGAGAATAGTTTATTCAGTTTAATTCTTATGGACTGAAGTTTCCCAGAATATAATCGCTGATTTTTGACATCCACCACAGTGAACAGTTACATTTTACACTGAAATAATTGCCTTCTTAAATCTGCAATATATTCTTATTTGTGGAAAGAGCTTTATTTATGTGTTTATGCACCCGAAAATTAATACCATTACATTAAACTGTTCATGCATGGAATCCACTACAACGAATATCTGGATATTATGCTGAAGAAACAAGATATTGACGAAATCTGATTTGAATTATTTTATGTCAAAAATACCACTAGTTTATTAACAATTCATGTATGAAGGGTTAAACATATTATAAACCACAACATTCAAAAACTAATAAAAAAATAATATTAATACATTTTACTCAATCGCTTAATATTTTGTTACACCCCTACAAATGAACTAGTGTTACAGATGAATGTACATGAAACTGCAGCTCATTTTGTCCACCACACAAGGTCAAACTAAGTCAAGGCCCATTACATAAACAGTTTTGTGTGTAACTGAGGAGAAAATGAGCTGAGGTCAACTTGCCATATTTCATTTTAAAAGGGATGAAAGTCAACTTCAACATATGGCTGAGACTGTAACAGCAATGTAACACAGTGTGCACTCGGAATTTCTGCTGACATGGTATTTATGTTAAAACAGGTCAAGAAAATCAGCTTGTGGCCCTGATTCCATACAGTGACCAAAGACTCAGACCAAGCAGGACGTAAGTGCACCTTGGGCTTTTCCATCCTGAGGCAATTCCTATGATTAACATACTTTCTACATAATGAAGCAAACATATAGAGACGCTGCTGTGATACTTTGAAATCATCAGCCATTTGTTTGTCTCACTTCGTCATTCCTTTTCCTACAGAAAACTGTACGTCACATTATCAGTTGCACTTTGCCTGCTGCTGTCTGGGCTCGCTGTGTTTTTCCTTTTCCCTCGTCCTATTGATGTGACTTATGTGGGAGTGAAGTCTGCCTACGTCTCCTATGACCAGGATAAACGCATCGTCTATCTCAACATTACAGTAAGGATATCCATCCATAAAACCCCACTAGTCAAAAATGATATCCCTAAGAAGTGCAAGATGAGAAATGTACCACATGCTTTTTTTTTTTCCCAGGAATCTGTAAATCATAATTAAACATGGAATTTTCCATTAATGGTAGATCTATAGCCTGACCCCAAAATGCTGTTATCAAGAGGATTACAAACTTCTGGGTTTAAGCTGTAAATGCAGGGAACCTAACAGCTCATTGACATTCTGTTGCTCGCTGACTGATCAGTAACCAAGAAGACAACTGACCTTGATAACCCATTAACTACTGTTAGCCAAGCGCTTACTCTAGCCAACAACCACTTCAAAGCTAAGGAATAAAAATTAAATTTGAAATCTGTCTTTTCATCTGAATAAATCCATGAAACACACATTTCAGTAGGATGTAATGAACACAGAAATGGATGTTCCACTGAGCATAGTAATAAGTCAGATAATTATGCCGCATTATTCGTATGTTTATGACTTCACCACAGCAGAATGACCATATATTTGTGAAGCAGCATTTAAGGCTCTCAGTATGATGTCAGTGGACAATGCACAACATAAGAACATGGTCCATTGTTGGAACCTTACACCTTTTCTCTTCTTCCACAAGAACACATTGAATATCACCAATAATAACTACTACGCCATATCCGTGACCAACATCACAGCACAAGTTCAGTTCTCCAAGACAGTGATCGGCAAGGCCAAGTATAACAACAGCACAATCATCATACCACTGGATGAACGCCAGGTGGGTCCCAATATTCTGTGTTCTCTGTACCTATAGTACCACCATGAACCACCTGCTACTAAAGCAACAAACTCATGTGTATCCAAGTTAATGACATTCACCCATCTGTTGTGAAGTGTACACACTGGCTTATTCTGTCCAGTCACAATACCTAGGAACCTTGTACACTTTTTCATGGGATCAAATCAAATCTGGATTTAGAAATCATAATGATTTGAATATTATGCCCTGTTATATTTTGACTTGTGATACTACAGAGTGGACCACTACACACTGCTGAATAAAATTTACATAAAAAAGTGTCAGCCATGTGTGTTTTGAGTGTAATTGACATAAATATGGAATTTATGTGATAAGTGTGCTTCATTCAGTGCTTTCTAATTTGATTTGTTTGCAGATTGACTACACAGTACCCACTGTCATTGCTGATGATATGAGTTATATGTAGTAAGTATCATATGTAAAGGTACTAAAATGCATATTTTACACTACTTTAGATCTTTATTAGATCATGTATAACTCTTTTCTTACAGTGACTACTGCACCTTGTCTACTATAAAAGTGCACAACATAGGGGTCATGATACAGTAAGTGACTTAGTATGTTATATTTTGAAGCATTTTTCTTTTTTAACATGGTACATACAACCTATGACTGTACAGTGTAAATTCTATCAGTGCCGGGGAATACACAGGATGAACCAGTTTACTTACCATTTTTCATATAACTCCACATCATAGCTCAGCTAAAGCAACAGCTGTAAAATACTATTCAGCTAGAAGTGCTCCAGAGCACTAGGTAGAGCATAGAGGAGACCATAACAGTGTGCACCCTTTTCAACTGGATAGAACTTGGTGACACAACAACCACCTACAACTTTGTCTCTGACTTTACACCTGTTATATTGTATAAGGGGATACAGCATTTCCTTTAAAACAACAAAACTTGTCTAAGAATCAGAGTGCTCTCAGTTCTTTCCTCCTCAAACAGACATGCCCAGAGCAAACCCAGGACTGCTGCTTAATGTCTGCTTATTTACAAATCAATACTTGCCACCAAGCAGACTATAAAACAAACATTTCTCCGAGGCCACAGCATATTATTAGAAATCCATTCCCATATTTTTTAATATTGCGTAACACTTTCTGTTTAAGTTAAGTGAGAAAACATTTAGCGACCATAAATGTTATGCCTTGGGTAATGAATGCAATCAAGTGAAATGTCAGCCATCACAGGAACATACATTTCCCATCAGTTCTCTCACATTGTGTACAGCGCTGTCCTTGTCGACACCACCTCTTACCTTGTGGGTGTGCTGAGCATCATTAACTCTCTGTTTGCTCTGCAGAGTGACAGTGACGACGTCGTACTTTGGCCATGCTGAGCAGGTTTCCCAGGAGACGTATCAGTATGTGGACTGTGGAGGGAACACCACCTCCTTGCATGGACACGTGCAGGTCTTCAAATGAAACCACAGATAAAACACAAGAACCTGTTAAATACTGCAGTGACTGAGGTCAGCTGCGCTGACTTCAGTAGAAAAACATGGGAAATCTGGGACTGTGAAATAATGTGTCATCCAGGACAAGAAAATAACTCCATATTGTTAATTTATCAAACTGGCTGGAAAAGCAGTCAAACCAACTTACCACAGCCACAATTTTCCTGAAGGCTTGTGGTCATTTACATCCTGATGCCAACATTATATAATTCGGTACTTTTTTTTTTACCAACAGGCATCCACGTGTTTACATAGTTTAACATACAATGCACTTTAGCGGAGTACATTAACTTAATCTTATCCTTATCAACAGAAAAACCTGAAGAATGTTGTACAGCAGGTATGTTGCAGTTCCTTTCCCCAACCATCTGATACCACTCTGAAGTACTTTGAATACAAATGAACCACTGGGCTGTTAAACTACAGGGATCCACAGATTCTCTTTACAATTTAAAACATTGAAAGCCATTGATATATGTTGATCAGATTTGTTCTATGTACTCAGTGGTTATCAAAAGTTTGTAATCACATTATGGGATCATGTGCAATCAAATCATTGATCCATTTTTCTTCAACGAGAGATCAATTACTGCAGATTTCTACCTTGACCTCTGGACTGAATATGTGGCACCACAACTGGAGGACCTTCAACCAACCATCATTTTCCAAGTAGGTAGTGCACCACCACATTGACAACTGCATGTTGGTGGGTTCTTAAACAGTTCCAGACCGGTGGACTGACAGGGATAGCCCAATTCCCTGGCCACCTCATTCACCAGATATTACTCCCGTGGATTTCCTTCTGTGGGGTTATGTCAAAGACATTGCGTATCAAACAAAGATACGGAACATCGATGACCTGAAGCAAAAGGTCACTGATGCCATTGCCACCATTGATGAGGCTATGCTTTTGTAATAAATTCATTAAATTGTAAAGAGACTTTATGGATACCCTGTGTTACATTCCTCTTGAACCCAATAGTTCTTTTTTCATTTCTTCATTTTTGTTGTAGATGACATGCTATCTTGTGAAAATTTAGGTTATCGTAGGGGTTTTTTTTGTATTTTTGATCAGTGGTCCTCAGGTCATTTTGACTTTTAAGTAGAGGTTTTATCAGTGTCTTTTCTTTGGACCATCAGCATTTTTTTTTTAATTACCAGTTTAAAAAGGGAATATTTTATTTTTAACCTACGGGTACGTCAGTGTACAATTTCTAAAATTTTAGATGCAAGTGTAAAGATGATGATCTATTCTTATAACTTGCTTCAAAATACAGTAATGGATAATTATTTCTGGTGTGAAACCAACTTTTTCTTCTATAATAATATGCTTGTTCTATTTTTTGTGGTATATGGTGTCATCCACCATCTGACATGTTTGTGCCATTTTAATCCACTCTGTAGGTTTGACTGGCATCATGAGTTGACCGCTGTTCGGTCATGAAATTATTTGCAGAGTGTGTACTCACACTGCTGTGCGAGTTCTCTACAGTACAGAACATAAACAGTGAAACACTGACAACCATCAATATTTATCACATAGGTCATGACACTCCAAACTGTTACATTGTTTTAACAGCATCACAATTCCTACAGTTGTCAGTGAGAAATTTTTTACCCCAGATCCACTTATTTTAATAACCTACAGAGCAGATGTGAGTACCCTTCTTTATTATGACATCGACACAGTTGTACGTTTCTCATGCATGAACTTCAAAATAAAATCATGTTTGACTTGGAGAGTTGTTTTCTGCAGTTTCTCATTGTGCTTGTAATATTCTATGTGCACACTGGGTGGGGCTGTGGAGCTGGGCTAAACAGCTGCACAAAGTTATTTACCATTAGCACACAAGGCACAGGTTATCTCACTAAATTTACACAGGTCCTAGAACTATCATTTTGTTTTAGTTCAGTGTTCCAAAAGATCCAGTGTTATAATAATTGCAACAGAATGCTTCAACTAGTCTGAAATATTACAGAATGTAAAAAAGTAACAGGAAAAATTTTTAGAACTATATGAAGTACCTCTAAAGCTTGTATCACATTCACCCTCATCCATGTTTTTTTGCCTTTATGCTCATCGTCCCACATGCATCTACATGGAAGACCACAAACAAGTCATAAAAATTAGAGGTGTAGCATTAATCAAATCCCAACAATAATAATAACAAGATCATATTCTTATGCAGTTATAAAAATTGCCTATGGCTGCAATTTGAAAGGTCCGAATCCATCAGAATTTACGGTGATGTGGTTGCAGAAATGTCACAAAAATATATAAATTACAGTCAGCAAACAAACATGTAAAACATGCTAAATTAAAGTCGCTACATTTTAAAAAATTTATTCTAGTTTGTATGTTTGAGTTGAAAAAAAAAATCAAGTCATAATCCATTTTCTGTAAATCCAAGCAATTTCAGAACCAAGATTTTCTCACCAAATGAACCATAAATGTAATACCCTGATACAGAAAACATTGCTGTAAAGATGACAGACCCATAATAAAAAAAAAAATGTTTTTCTGTCATCTAACTTATACTCATATCAAAAATCATAAAAATCAAATGAAGCCAAACATGTCTCAGTAGCACGTCTATGTACATCTAAACTGAAATATATCAGTTACTATATTCTTAAAAACCTATAATAGTTAAACTACGTTGCAATTTTGGTGGCAATAATATTTTCCAGTATGGTGTGTTTTGAGGAGAGCAAGAGGTAAAGGAAACAAAAGATCATATTTAACCAGAAACCACATTCTAACCTGAAACTGGTAATGCAACATAAAATACAGTGTATTCATAGCGCTACACTTTTTAAAAACATTCTCATGCTACAGCCTTACTCCAAAATAGATTCATTTTGTTTTTATTTAAAAAAATTTTAATATAACATGTACACAAGTATTAAATAAATGTGCAAAAGTTTCAAACCATTTTTTTCCACTGCCATTATGAGGTACTGTGTGTAGAATTTTAAGGTAATCCATTTTAAACTCAGGCCATATCACATGAAAATTTAAAAAAAAAAAAGTGTAGCACTGTGAATATGTTCCAGATGGAAACTAAGAGGACAATAGTTCCAGTTTTATTAAAAAAATAAATAAAAATTGTCCACTGCAAAGGACACTAATAAATAAAATGTATCTGCTAAAAATGTTGCATCATTCTCTTTTCACTCAAGACAATTTTTCCATGCAAAACATGCAACCCCCACATCAAGAGTGTGCAAAAGTTAAACACTGTCTCCCAACAGCATAAATCCAACGATCCACCATAAGAGAGCTCAGTGTTGTTCGAGTCTGTGTAATAATGCAAGTAACCATGTAAAATAACTACAAATCAAACACCACTATAGCTTCCAACACAAATCAATGATCAAACTAATGCAAGCTGTAACAATCTTTTATTCCTCTGCACACTGAACACCTTAGATTTGCACAATGTGCCTTTCTTACACAGTAAAAGTTCACAAGTTATCACTGCAGAAGCAAATGGAATTGGCCATGTCTAGTGTATCAGCATTTACATCTGCTAGACTCATTAAAATGAAAGCTCACTTCCCTTCTCAGATCCAGGTCAGTGGTTTGGACTAAACAGTATGTACAAAAAAAAAAATTCTGTGCTGAGCAAGTCATGATGAATGCCATTTTAAGTATGACCTACTGTTTACTGATCAAACTGTCCATCTTCATACTTTAGGAACTATACAGTCAACGTTGTACCCTCTGTATGAAGCGGTTATTTCAGACTGTGATATGTGGTCACATCCTATTATCCATCTTAAAATAGTACTGGCATTGTTTTTAAAACCCAAAGCATTCATAAGAATAAGTCAGAAATGTGTGTGAGAAGCTAAAGTGCTCAGAGGTTCAGGTGGGGGCCACATGGGTACTGGTCTGGCTGTGTTATAGCCATTACAGTAGATCTGCTCCTCACCCCATAGGTCATATTCATCCATTTCCTCTCACCAGGTATGAGGAAATGACTTTTCCTCCTGTGCTCTATTTCCATCTAAAAAAAAAAAAAAAAACTCTGCATTTGGAGTTTCTTTCCATAAGCATGGAAGTATGCAAGCTACTGTAAAGAGGAGACAGTCATTTTTAAACTGATGAATGCTCACCCGTATTGAGGGTGAGAATTATTGAGGTGCCCATCAAGGTTATGCATAACTTGAATGAAATTATTAATTTAACCCATAAAGACACAGTGCTACTTTTGTGGCAGTTCCCAAATGGTTTTTCCTATCTAACCTGTCTTTAGTGATTTATCACCATTTATTATGATGTTATCCACTGTATTTTGCTTTTTTAGTGAAAATCATATTTTTTCTATATTTCATTTACTGATCGTGTAGATATTCATAAAAGCTAAGATGAAAGTGATCAAATACTGAGGAAAAAGTTACTTTTTCAGCAAGGCTATTAATAACTAGGCATAAAAATGAATGTCTCCATCCAATCATTTATCAAACTCCATGGGTCTTACTGGTAAATCAGTGTTGCAGATTAGATGACAGTGTTTCATTGTTCACTACGGAGCCTCTGAACATCAAAAGGGTCATATCCGATGACCCAGAAAAGATGACAAATTGTATTTTACCTGAATTATTTCAATGTATTGATAGATTAAGTGGTTCAGAAGTTATCAACCACTTTAGATCAGAGGATTTTGGTTGCTGGTAGCCGTTTGGGTCTTTGAGGGAACAGGGGTAGCACAGATGTCATAGCTCCAATATAAAGTATGAAAGGTTATGTGATGCAAGTAAGAGTTTAAGCTATTTCTAGTTCTCAACTCATCCCTAGTTGGGCTTTCACATGCTGCACTGGCATGTCAAAAACAGCACTGATACTCAACGCTATTGACATCAAAAGCACATAACTAGAATGTACCAATACGCACCTTAGCCTTTACCATTGTCAGAGTTAGCCTGCCACTATATTTCATTAAATCGTTTGGCCTGTATAAGTGTGATAAATCAATTTCTGCTTCATCAGAGGTATGTTGATAACTCATAGATAGCTAGACAGACTTTATTGATCCCAAACTGGGAAATTGTAGTGCAGCAGCAGTATGACAGCAAAAATAGAATATCAGATCAACATAGAACACAAGAGCAAACAATAAATTAAAAGTAAAAAACAAAAATGTTAGAAAAACCATTAAGTGCAACAATAAACTGTAATGTACAAAGTAAAATGGAATTGTTCAGTAATATGGACAGTAAAGTGCATAGTGAAAATATGTTTATGAACATATTGAACATCAGGCAGAGGTGAGTTTATTGTACAGTGAAATGGCATGTGGCAGGAAAGATCTCCTTTATCTTTCCATTCGACAGCAGAGCTGCAGCATTCTTTTTGAGAAGGTACTCCACTGTCTGCCCTGTGTGTGGTGGAGAGGGTGCTCATCATTGTCTATGATGGAGATCCATTTCTTGAGCATCCTTCTCTCTACCACAGTCTCAAAATTGTCCAGCCTCAGAAGGATTAGAGCCAGCCTTCTTGAGGATTTTAAGTCTGTTGGTGTGGCTGGCTCCGAGGCTGCTTCCCCAACAAACAGCTGCAAAGAAGATGGCGCTGGCCACAACAGACTGGTAGAATACAAATCTCCAACATCTTGGTGCATATGCTGAAGGCTCTAAGCTTCCTCAGAAAATAGTCTGCTCATCCCCTTCTTGTATTCAGCTTTTGTGTTGGATTTCCAGTCCAGTTTGTTACAGATCACCATACCCAGGTATTTCTAATCTTCCACCTAATTACTTACTTATTTGTTTATTTAACTAGGAGGGAAATGACGCTGAGATTAAAAATATCTTTTGAAAGAGTGTCCTGGCCACAAAAGCAGCAGAACATACAGAAAGAAATTTCAGCCACAACATCCACACTAAAAACATGCATAACATACAAAGTAAATCTCAGTTCTAAAACCATACGTAAAACCGCAAACTAATAACATACATAAAACACCCATTTAAATTTAAACACCAATTTAGAAAAAAGGTACAAAAAGCATACAACAATGTCCCTTAAAATCATCTCAAAGTAGAACCCAGTGGGCTCTATGCACAGCCCCACTACTCCCTGAACTTCAGGTGGATCCTTCATTTCCTGTCTTTCAGGATTGGACACACTGATTAATCCAGGTGTGTCTGCTACTTCTCGTTGTGACTACTGATTAATTAGGCACACCTGGATTAATCAGTGTGTCCAATCCTGAAAGACAGGAAATAAAGGATCCACCTGAAGTTCAGGGAGTAGTGGGGCTGTGCATAGAGCCCATTCAATCACTTTGAAACACATCTAGGCTCATGATCCTTTTCCCATTCATTTAAAATGACTTTGAATGTACTTACAGAGACCATCTCCTTCTGTAGGTTGTTCCAGGTAGTGGAACCAGAACATTTAACCAATTTCTTTCCCAGTTCTGTTCTGACTTATGGAACACAGATCCTGGCACCGGAGACAGTAACTATTGAAGTTATTCCAACAGTAGACCAGTAAATATGACGGAAGTAGACCGAAAATATGTTTATAAATAAAGAAACACCAGTGCTTCAGTCCGCATAAAAATATCTGTACATCCAATTCAAGCAAGTAGTCTTATTTTACCCTTTATATTTTAAAATAATGAAAATTAACAAATTCTATAAACATTAGGGTGACTCCTGCCAACTACCTTTTTCCTCATGCAGGTGTTTTGGCATTCGTGAGCAAAAAACAGTGTGACTTACCTTTCAGCATATTGTAGTTCTGCCAACTCCCAGGTGTCTTCAGTTGGGTAGACGGTAAAGTTCTGCAACTATATTTATTTTACATTTTTTTGATATAGCGCTAAAGTAGAGAGCTACAGTGGGGAATTCTGGGGTTCCTCCTTTTTGCACAGGTGTTGGTGATAACGTTATTGATGGCTGCGTTCCGTTTGTATGCATCAGGGGGTCACTTCAATGAAGGAGCCAGCAACATTCCAAGCTCTGACACAAATCCACTAAATGGAACGCGGCCATTTGTGATCGCATCAATTTCACCTGTGTTTTCTATCTCGGCATGTCAAAATGTCTGCTGTGGAAAACGGTCAACTTTAACTTTCCTTGAAGCTAGCCGTAAGTGAGAAGAACAATTTTAGCCTAATGTTCCGAATATAAAATTAGAAGCAGCAATTGAAAAATGTTCAAAGTTTTACAGCCCTATCTCAATTACCTCCAGCCTCCCTCATGAAAGCCGGATAATGTCCTGTGTTTCTACTCCTCAGTAAGGAAAGTCGGTATTGGCTGCCTTAAAAGTCGCTAAATGACGTCACTGTCTAATTTGCATAATTGAAAATGTGCGGCGGAATAGCATTGTGATCAAAAAGTGAGTATAAAAACACCCTGAATCATATGTTTCGAGCTACAAATGAACTATACCCTTTCAATTTAAAGTCCGAATTACACTCTTCCTCCTTTATCCGGGCTTGGGGGCCGGCTAATGTGACCGAAGAGAGACTCTGGAGGGGTTACATAGCTTAGTTATTTGTTTAGTTTTAGACTCATTTTCTTCAGTTTGGTTTGGGTTTTAAATTTATGGCCCACTTAGGAGCCTACAAGTCAGTTTGTAACCAGAACATTTAAAATTTTCTGTCTACATTAACAATATAAATGGACCAAAAAGAGACAATGAAGAAAACTGTAAATGACAATGCGAGTGATTTATATTACATAAAGAATGACATATACTTACACGTCAGAATCTCCAAAAGTTTCCAGTAACACCAAAAAAAGTTGATAGATTTGTTGTTAGTCTCTGGGGGGTCTGAAAAATCACTAAATATACCAACAAAGTGTCTAGATTGGAAACTGACTGACATAGAAAATCAGTGTCATTTAGAGGGAAAATGTGTGTTTTATCTCTGAGTCACTTTTCAAAAATTGCTACTTTCCAAATTTTAAAAGTAGCTAAATTTGTTGCTAGATGCGTTTGTGAGGGGAAAAAAAAAAGTTGGATTGGGTAGTCTGAAAAGTTGGTAAATCTGGCAAGAGAATTAAAGTGCTTTCCATGAAGGACCCAGTCGCCCCGTCCCTCTCCCCTCCCGGCCCCTC